>OOIL02000294.1:690673-714027 GCA_900332095.2 Cuscuta campestris | reverse complement strand
GATTTGAGTCTGATGGCAAGGAGCTTGCTAAGGATTTTACTCATGAAGGTAGAGAGGGAGATGGGGCGAAAGTCGTTGAAAGTTTGAGGGTTTGGGATTTTGGGTATAAGGGTTAAGGTGGTGGCCCCATAAGCTGTGGGAGGGGGAATTCCCAGGAAGAACTCTTGCGCGGCAAGTAGGAGGTCCTTCCCCAAGATGTGCCAGGTCCTGCGAAAGAACTCTCCATTAAATCCATCCGGGCCACAAGTGCTATGCGGGTCAAGTTCCCAAACTGCCTGTTTAACCTCTTCCATGGAAGGAAGGCGTGATATGAAGGCATTATCTTCCTCGCTGATTACTTGGGGGATAAATTTCAGAATCTCCTGAGGATCAGTAATGCTGGAGTGGGAGAAGGTTTGGGTGAAGAAGTCGACAGCTTCAGCCTCAATGCTTGCAGCGTCCTTAAGCGTTTGACCTGATCTGGATTTGATTTGTGATATAGTGAGTTTAGCTCTCCTGCCCTTAACGAAGGAATGGAAGAACTTGGAATTGATGTCTCCCTTTTCCATCCACCGTATTTGGGCCTTTTGCTTCCAATATTCCGTCTCTTTTTTAGTTGCCATTAGCAGGTTAGCCATAGCTTGCGACCAAGCTTCCCTATTGGATTCAATAGGGTTGGAATCATATGAGAGTTCTGCAGTGATGGCTTCTTCCTCTGCTTTTTTAAGATTTTGAAAAATATCACCAAAGGATTCCTTGTTCCACTTACGGATTGCTGATTTTAGCTCCTTTAATTTGTTGCTAAAACCTCTCATACCTCCACAAGTTCCAGTAGAAGTCCAGATGTGATTAATAGTTGTGAGAAATTAGGGGTTTGAGAACCAGACATTAAGGACTTTGAACCCTTTAGGAGATCTTGGGGTTTCCAGAATGCAATCCAGGAGCAAGGGGTTATGATCTGAGCCTGCCTTACTAAGGTGGAGGCATTTAATATCTGCAAAAAAATTAAGACAATCAATGTTAGCCAGGACCCTGTCCAACCTTCTCCAAAGCCGCCCTTGCCCTCTATTCCCACTCCAAGTGAACCAGCCCTTAACAGGTTGTATGCTTGTGAGGGAGTTACTCGAAAGGCATTCTTGAAATTCTTCTATGCTTTTAAGGGGTGGAGAGGAGTTGCCTTTGTGTTCATCTAGGGAGAGGATTGCATTGAAATCCCCCCCTACAATCCAAGCCTCATCTGAAGGACATGTTTCTGAAAGGGAATGCCAGAGCTCTTGACGCTCAATGATAGAGTGTTTTCCATAAACAGCAGTAATGTTGAAGATTTTATTGAGTTCCTTATGGAGGAATCTGCACGAGATGGATTGGGAGTTACTGGAGAATCCAAGGAGGTGAAGGATATCATCACACTAGAAAGTCCAGATCTTATTATTAGGGTTAGCCAAGCAGTGGGAGAAACCCAGTGAGAGCTTAAAGAAGGGAAGTTTGTTACAATTTACAAAAGGCTCAAGGACAGAAAGAAATGGGATAGAGTGGGCTTTGAGAAGGGATTTAAGCCTGTGGAGAGAGGAGGCAATCCCACGAACGTTCCAGAATAAGAGCTTCATTGATTAACAGGAGGAGGAACGCCAACGCCAAATTTCTGGCTTCTAGTGAGGATATTACTTGGGGGGTAGTTCCTCTTCTTTCTAGGCCCCCTTGGGGCGCCAACCCCTTTCGAAGCATATTTCTCAATGTTGAGATGGAGGGGTTGCAGTTTTTCTTTATTGAGAGGCTCATACTCCCCTTCTGAGTGATAGTGTACCTCCCTCAAATCCTCTTGAGAGAAGTCCGAACGGTAAAGATGCTGGAGTCCAAGGGAGTTAAGGATGGTAAAAGTTGGATCTTGGGAAATAAGGTTCGTCATGGAGTCATCTTTGCTGCCTCCTGTATTGCGTGGAGAGACTGGCGGGGTGGGACCAAGATCAATAAGGTTGGTGGGAGTGGCAAAGGGGGAGGGTTGTATAGGGGGGGGGAATGGAGAGCTCCTGGTTTTTGAAAGCTTGGCACCCACTATCTGAAATGGTAGTGGGTTGTGGGTCAACTGACGAGGTGGAAGGCTGGTTGAGAGGTGGTAAGACANGGGAGGGTGGGGTGAACAAAGGATGGATTTTAGTGCATGGCATGAAGCTGGAGGGGCAGGGACAGCTTTCCAGAGGTGAGGTGGTTTACTCCTTGGCATATGTTGCTTGGCTTTTTTTGTTTGGACCACTGTCCAACCAGCTTCACTCTCTCCTATCATTGCCACCTTTTCCTTGCCGGCGTTGTGGACTTCCCCGCCGGCAACAGCCCTGAAAGGACAATTCTGCTTGGCGTGACCAAGTTTGAGGCATGAATGACAAAAGGAAGGGAGTTTTTCATAAGAAATGGGGAAGATGTGTTCCTTTTCGCCCAGTCTGACATGGAGGAAAGGAGGTGGAGGATTGGAGACATCAATTTCGATGCAAATTCTTGCCCTCTCAACGTGACATCAATTTTATATATATATATATATATATATATATATATATATATATATATATATATATATATATATATAAAGAATAATTAATTCTTACAGCAGTTATAGTGTATTTTATATTATTATAATTTTGGACACTTTAATTTCTTACCATCTTTAAATACTTAACAATTACTATTACTATGTTTCAATTATTTAAATTACTATATTTAAAATTTACTATAATTAAAATGACACGGTAATTAATACAGAGTATACAATTATGTTGTCACACGGGTATATAATTAATAACTTTGTTAATTATTACCTTTTTTTTGTTTAAAATTACTGTAATTAAAATATAGTAAAATATAGCCATTATAATTATAATATAGCCATTATAAAATTACTACTATAAAATTACTATAATTAATTTGACACGGTAATTAATATACAATTATGTAGTCACACATAATCTTAGATTTCATTAATAGCGTAATATAAAATTTAAATTAAAATTACTATAATTGATTTGACATGGTAATTAACATTTATTTACTATAATTAATTTGACACGGTAATCACATGTAAAATACAATTTTAATTAAAATTATGATAATTAACATTACTATAATTAATTTGACATAGTAATTAATTAGATTTAATTAATAGTGTGCTTAATATCATTATATTAATTGCCATTTTAATTTCACAATTACCATATGTAATAACTATACTCTTTGGGCACGAAAACGTAATATAGACTTCACCTCTTTTTAAATAAAGTATGGATATGGATTTTTGCCTATTTTATAAATATTTTTTATAACTTACCTTTTTATAACTTCTTGCACGGGTTAAAAATGGACACTATAATTTCGGGACACTTACCATTTATATAGGTAATAATTGCACGAAGTAATAATTATTACATTTTTTGGTTATTACCTTTCTTGCTATTAAACATTTTATAAAACGTAAACTTTTATTACTATAATTTCGGACACTTACCATTTTATTTTCACATTACCATATGTAATGACCATACTCTTTGAGCAGAAAAATGCAATATTGACTCTATGTTTTTTAAAATAAAGTATAGCTGAGGCCTGGGGATGTAGAAATTGGATGAGAGAGACCATGAGTAAATTTGAAAGTATTGGATTTAGAATAATGAAATATCTCCAAATAGAAAAAAAAAGTATCAAAATAATAATAATAAATCATAAAATGTTAATATTGTTATTATTATAATAATAAATCATAATTAATAATAATCATCATGATGAACACAACACTTAATAATAATAATAATAATTATAATTATAACAATAATTAATAGAATTATTAAAAAAATAATGATAGTAATAAGAATTAATAATTACAATTATAATGATTATTAATAAAAAGATTTTTTGTAATAATATTAATAATAAATATTTAAAATAATAAATAATAAATTATTATTATTTCTATTATTATTATTATTATTAAATACATTATAATGAATTATGATAATCATCATCAATAATCATAACCCTTAATATTAATAACAATAATAATAATTACTACTTCCGTCCCAGAGTATTTGTCCACTTTTATTTTTACACACCATCCAATACACATTTCTTTAATCAATTTTATCTTGTAATTTGTATATATTAAAAAATTATAGAAATTATATATTAATAATCTATATGTTAAGACAAATCAAACAAGATCACACATGATTATATTTAGGCTTACACATTGAGAGAATTTGATAAGTCAAAGTTCTTAGATGAACAGTTCCAAAAGTCAAAACTGGACGAATACTCCGGGACGGATGGAGTATTTACAATAATATTAATAAATATTATTATTAAATTTATAATGATAATTATAATAATTAATAAAAATATTATTGTACTATATTAATAATAAATACGGAGTAATACTTACTCTGTATTATTTATACAATAATTATAATAACAATTTCAATTAAATCTGTCTAGATCAGAAATTAAATAGATTAGATGGATTGAGATAGTATTAGAAAATGCCGTTAAAGTAATCAAGTATCAAAATTGTCCAAAGTTGAACCACATTCGAACAAAAATCAGGTTGGAACGATTCACAGTTACCGACTCGCTCTCTGCATTTCTTCTTCCTTGGAATGAACTCTTCATCGTCCCCTCTTCTCTTCTCCCGTCGCCATCTCCCCAACCATACCGATCACAACACGTCACCTTCCATCGACCACCCCAACTTTCATTTTTACCCATCGATGCGATCTTCAACAAAACCACCCATTTCTGGTATCTCCTCCGTCCGGTAACAATGGCGGAGATTCAGACGGTATCGCAATCGCGGCGCTCCCACCGCTGGATCTCCACACACAAGACTCTCCTGTCCGCGATTTGGATCGGCGCCTTCTTCTTCTCCTCCGTCTTTCTCTGGCAGAAGGACGCAGCCGGCGGACTTTTCTCTCACAGGAGGTTTTTCCCGTCCGGAGAACCGCCCAGGCTCCGCCCGGTGACATTTAATTTGACGGATTTCGGAGGGGTCGGGGATGGGGTCACCGTCAATACGGCGGCGTTTGAGAGCGCCGTCTTGGCAATCTCGAAGCTCCGAAACAAGGGCGGCGGGCAGCTGAATGTGCCTCCTGGGTTTTGGCTTACGGCTCCTTTCAACCTCACCAGCCATATGACTCTCTTCCTTGCCGAGGGTTCTGTTATTCTTGGCCTTGATGTGAGTATCTACTGAACTTTATGTAATTCAGATTACTTTTCAACATCTAAGAACATTTAATAATGGAATTTTATACTCTTTTTGTTTTTGGGTTATGTAATCACACAAATAGGATGAGAAGTACTGGCCACTGATGCCTCCATTGCCTTCATATGGACATGGTAGGGAACACCCCGGACCACGCTATGGCAGTCTAATCCATGGCCAGAATCTCAAAGATGTTGTAATAACAGGTCATAATGGCACCATAAGTGGGCAGGGCCAAGGATGGTGGAACAAGTATCTGCAGAGACGCCTCAACCACACCAGAGGACCTCTTGTCCAGATTATGTGGTCTAGTGACATTCTCATCCACAATGTCACGCTGCGCGATTCTCCCTTTTGGACCCTTCATCCGTTCGACTGCAAAAACGTTACCATCAGCGATGTGACTATTCTCGCTCCAATTTTTAAGGCACCCAACACCGATGGCATTGATCCTGGTGAGTGTATATATATGTGTGTGTGTGTGTTTCGCTTGCCAGGTATGAGCTCATGGTCTGATGAGTGTTTTGGCTAAACAGATTCATGTGAAGATGTGTTGATTGAAAACTGTTACATAAGTGTGGGCGATGACGCCATTGCAATAAAGAGTGGTTGGGATCAGTATGGTATAGCTTATGGACGCCCATCCAAAAATATACTCATAAGAAACGTAGTGGTTCAATCCATGGTCAGGTGAGGAGGCCGGCCTCCAGCCTTTTTTTGTTGACAAGCTTGAGTTTTTGGTTGAGTTGGTTTGTTGACAAGACCTAACTCTTAAGTGTCGTAAACAATGGCAGTGCAGGCATATCAATAGGAAGTGAGATGTCGGGTGGGGTGTCTAACGTAACCGTAGAGAACCTCCGTGTTTGGAACTCGAGGCGTGCGCTTAGGATAAAGACAGCACCGGGAAGAGGAGGACACGTTCAACACATATCGTTTCACAATGTGACGCTTGAAAATGTTCGGGTGGGGATTATCATCAAGACCGACTACAACGAACATCCAAACGGAGAGTTCAATCCCAAAGCGGTGCCCGTTATTAAGGACATAAGTTACACGTCCATACACGGGGATGGGGTACGAGTCCCCGTCCGCATACACGGAAGCGAAGACATTCCCGTGAGGAACGTAACTTTCCGTGACGTGTCGATCGGGACAACGTATAAGAAGAAACACGTATTTCAGTGCTCTTTTGTTGAAGGACGCGTTATAGGCACGATCTTTCCTGCGCCATGTCAGAATCTTGATTTCCACGACGAGCTAGGGCGACTGGTCAAACGTTCATATGCTCACAATACTTCAGACATAGATTATGACCTTTGAACTCGTAAAAAGAAAGGGCGAACTCCATCCAAGGGTTACAGACAGTTAGTTAAGAAGAGGTAAATAAAGCTTTAATCTCAAGTGCCCACACCTTTGGATTTGTAGTATGGATAGGTGATGGCACATATTCTATCTATCATCAATATTTCCACATTTATTTCTTGATTTTCATAGCTGATCTTGCTTCTTTCTTGGCTTGTATATCTATTGGTCACGGGGTTAGGCAAAGGGAATCGAATATTGAGTATTATATTTTGCATTTGAAAACTTGGTTAACCATTCATATGTTATTCGTATCTTTATTTAGTACTGTATTTGTATTTGATTAGTGGGCGAACTATTTGATTCCAATTCGAACATAATAGGAATACAAAAACAACACACGGTGTATTATAGCCGCGTAGGACTGTTTTGTTTTTGTTGATATTGACTAACAGAGCGTTTCTTTCACTTTATTTTTTCTTTCTTTATTAATCCGTATTATAATTAGATCAGACTAGATCATATCAGAAGCAGTTTTAATTAGATCAGATCTTTAAATAATCAAATTAGATCAAGTGAACGGAACGCAACATAAACAGGCAAGGAAATGAAAAAAGGCGCGTGTTTGATATCTTTGAAATCTTTATATTCTAGAATGTTTGTCCAATTTTAATTTTTTGTAGTTAAAATTGAAAAAATTAAACTACTAATAATTAAACAAAATTGATATTAGAATTTGATACAAAAATAATTTTATACGATTTACTTTGTAAAAAAATTTCAAAATAGTGTTTAGAAGTAAAACATAGAGAATAAACCAAAACAGGAATTTCATGTTTGTATTACAAAAATAGGAGTTAAAATATATATACAATGTCAATCATGTTAATATATAATATAAACAAGTATTGTAAAATGTTCAAATACATGTCATATTATCACACATTCACACTGTAAACTCCTATTTTAGAAATAAAAAGGAGGAGTTCCTATTTTCATGTTTTCTATGTTATACTTCAATTTAAGATGATTTGTTAAAGTAAAAAATTAAACCATGCAAATATTTTAGGACGATGGAAGTATTTCATACGGAGTATATTAGTATAAGAATGCCCTAAAAAAATTTGAGGACCATGCTAGATGTACTTGGTGTACACCATTTTGTACGCCACAATTTTACACCAATATTTTGATGGTTCACACTAGCATAAAACGTAGATGCAAAATGTTCATACTGACATTTTATGCAAGTGTTAATCATCAAAGTGCTAGTGAAAATTTGGGTCATATAAAATGGTGTACAAAAATGATGTATGAACAGCATTGTTGAAATTTTAAATTCTTATTCAAGTGATATTAAAATTAGAGAAATTTAGTGCAACAGGATAACAATATATTGCTTTTACTTAAATAGGACAAGTTTTTACCAATATTTTGAAAATCGGACTGGATGTCGACCTGGATGAGGGAGTGTGTCAAGGGCTAACCGGTCAACCTGAGGTCAGCGACCTGGTCAACTATAATTAAAATAAAAATATTTTATATTATATATTAGTATTAGATACTTCCTCCGTCCCTAAATAGATTACAATTTTTTTTTCTCTCCTCTCGATAACTTTTGTTTGTTTACGCGATTTCATTAAGTATATAATAAAATAAAATATTCTTGTCACCTCTTATTTTGTAGAACTTTTGACGTAGTTTTTTAATATGTAATTTTTATATCTTATTGATATACCAATTTGTAAATAAAATGATTTTAAAAAATAGAAAATTTTACTCCGTAACCCACAATTTGTAATCAAATTGGGGACGGAGGGAGTATTTGTAGTTCAGCACGGTTCCATGGCCACTAGAATCCAGTGGCCACGGAAGCCACTGCCCCCATACGGAACTCCGTTCATAAAATTAATGATTCCTACTCCCCCTAACCCCCCGGTAAACCCCCCGCCAAGTCCCGACCCAAACTCATCACCCCACCTACGTCAATTGCACCTCGTAAGCATAATTGACTTTAAAGTCAAAAGTTTTGACTTTATGCTTACGAGGTGCAATTGACGTAGGTGAGGTGATGAGTTTGGGTCGGGACTTGGCGGGGGGGTTTACCGGGGGGGTTAGGGGGGGTAGGAATCATCAATTTTATGAACAGAGTTCCGTAAGGGGGCAGTGGCTTCCGTGGCCACTAGATTCCAGTGGCCATTATGGAACCGGGCCGTTTGTAGTTAATATGTAGTACCAAGTACAGTTTAATTCATGTTTTATTACTTCTGCGTCTACTTTTTAATACTGCCTCCGTCCATAATTAAACTTCTCTGTTTGACCGAGCATGCATATTAATGTGTGATAAAAATTGTATTGACTTTCTTATTATACCCTTAATGGGCTCCACCACCATGAGCCATCCTCTGTCCTTGCCAACATCATCCACCACTGTGAGCCATCCTCTGTCCCTGTCAACATCTCCGACGACTCTCTATCACTAGCGACAATGATTCTCTGGAATCGCCACCGCTAATTCTCTGGCACCATCGTGAATTAAATCTCTTTCTTTTGTTTCCTTCATCCCTTCCACAATCCCACATGGCAAAAGAGTAGATCTAAAATTTTAAAGGCAACAGAAGAAAAGATGTGTGCAAATCGAACACAGGAGTATCAGAGGATTTGTAGATCTGAGCAATCAATGGTGGCAATGTCTGAAGAGGAGCAAATCTGACCATCGTGTCACCTCCAACCACCGCCTCGTTGCTCTGCCATGTCAAGGATAATATCTAATCTTTCTTATATTGTTTATTATTGTATTTATCTACTGCCTCTTGTATACGTATAACTTATCACGTCCTAGTCAAATGCCTGATCATTAGGATCTACTCTACCTGCTAAAGTGTATTCGTATATATGTATGATGTGGGTTATCAAATAAAGTATCAAAGCTTCATTTGTTCATATGGTATCAGAGCCATAAAAAAGGTCTCCTTTTTCGATCCAATCACAGCCAGTTCACACAGAGGCTTCACACACAGCCTCACCTTAGCACGATTTTCTTTCGCTGCTCACTGCAATGGCCTCTCCCATCATCACAAAAGACACCCTTGTCATTCAGCTTCATGCTAAAACTCACTTTCCCATCAAATTGAATACCACCAATTTTGCTATATGGCAATGGCAAAATCGATCAATGTTAATCGGACTTGATCTTCTTGGCTACATTGATGGATCTCTCGCTATGCCACCCCGCCAACAGTCTGATGGCGCTTTCAATCCATGTCACTCCATTTGGTATCGACAAGATCAATCCATTATTGCCGCGCTCCTTGGGAGTTGCTCTGACACGATCCAGCCCATCATCTCTAACGTTGACACCGCACGTCGGGCTTGGCTTAGCCTGCATTCTAGCTTTGCCAGTGCTAGTCGTGGCCGGGTTATTGGTCTTAAGTGCAAACTTGGTAAAAATCCACGAGGCAATCGCCCTATGGCTAAATATCTGCGTGATATGCAGCAAATTGCTAATGACTTAGCCCTAGTACAATGTCCGGTTTCTGAACCAGATCTGGTTGCACATGTTCTCAATCAGGTCGGCGATGCATTTGATCCCATTACATCGGCGGCCAGGATTCGTGAGACTCCTATCACGTTCACTGAACTCAGTGACGTCTTGCCAGAATTTGAAGGCAAACTTCAGACCAGTGATGCTGCTACCCAATATCTCGTGGCCACTGCCAACGTTACCCAACGTGGCCCACCAGCCAGGCCTGGCAGATTTTCCCATCGCAATGGCCAGCATTCTTTAAGCCGTCGTTCTTTCAACACTGGTGGTCGAAACCACACGCGTGATACTTCGTGTCAATTTTGTTCCATCCCAGGCCATGACATCAAGGTGTGTCGAAAACTTACTCGGCTTCTTCGAGATAATGGTATGTCTCTCCCTGGATCCTCAACATCCAATCCGATGGTTCATCGTACTTCTAGTACCTCTCCCTCTGGTTCTACCCAGTGGATGTTTGATAGTGGGGCTAGTCATCATACATCTCCTACCCCTCAGGCATTGCAGTCCTTCTCTGACTTTGGGGTCCGGATGAGATCCGTTTGGGCAATGGTAAGGGTCTACACATTTCACATATTGGTCATACCTCTCTTCCTACTTCCTCCCGATCCTTATCTTTGCGTAATGTTTTATGTGTTCCTCAGTTACCTACTAATCTTGTTTCCGTGTCTCAATTATGTCAGACTAATTATGTTTTTGTTGAATTTTTCCCCTCCTCCTTTTCTGTCAAGGATTTGACCACGGGGGCGCCTCTACTTCAGGGTAAAGCTCATCATGGCGTTTACTATGCTCTTCCAGTGTCTCCACCACAAGTCAATCAACTTTCTATCTCGGCTTTGCATCATAGCTATGGTCATCCCTCCAATAAAATTTTGTCTCGTATTTTAAATCATTGTAATCAACAAGTGCCCACTGGTGCACTTGATGCATTTCATTGTACTTCCTGCGCAATTAATAAAAGTCACAAACTTCCTTTTCACAATAATTCTCTTACCAGTCAAGTTCCGCTTCAATTAATATACTCTGATGTTTGGTCTTGCAATGAGGTCTCCTCTGATGGGTATCTATATTATATTATCTTTGTTGATCACTTTACTAAATATGTCTGGTTGTTTGCGATGACACGAAAAAGTGACACTCTCTCCATTTTTACCCATTACAAAACCATGGTGGAAAACTTCTTCAATAGAAAAATCATTTCTATTTTCTCTGATAATGGTGGAGAGTACATTAAATTGCGTCCTTTTTTGGCTCAGCATGGTATTTCACATTTCACTTCTCCACCACATACTCCTGAACATAATGGCTCTGCAGAGCGTCGTCACCGACATGTTGTTGAAACTGGTCTTGCTCTCCTTCATCGTGCGTCTTTGCCCATCACGTATTGGCCGTATGCATTTCAAACGGCTGTCTATCTCATAAACCGCATGCCTACTCCTCTCCTTAACTACAAATGCCCATACACTGCCTTGTTTCATGCTACGCCCAATTATCTCAAACTGCAACCATTCAGATGTTTATGTTATCCATGGCGACGCCCTTACAACTCAACCAAACTTCAACCCAAGTCGGTTCCCTGTATCTTTCTTGGGTACTCCACCTCTCAATCTGCCTACAAGTGTTTGGACCTCACCACTCATCAGCTTTATCATTCTCGCCATGTTCAATTTGCTCCCAATATCTTTCCCTGTGCCACCTCTCCGTTGGTCTCTCCATCCTCTACACCCTCTCCTCCTATCATCTTTCGTCGTGACCCACCATCTATTTCCCCACAGGCTGACCAACAGGTTTCCACTTCCGCTCTCAATCCTCAGTCGCCACCTATCCCTACCCCTGAGCCTCAACCTCACATTCCCAACCCCTCACCTCCAACTGTTGCTGACCCTCTCCCACTTCCTGCCTCTTCCCGGGTTGAGTCTGGGCAGTCCACTGTCCCCTCCCCTTCTCTGCGTCCTACTCGTCATCGTCGTCCTTATTCTCGTATCTTTAATAATGAGTTCGTCACAGATACTGCCCAGATTCATGTTACCACCCACCATCCACTTCCCCCCACTCTTGAACCTAAAACCATTGCTCAGGCTCTCAAAGATCCGCGTTGGCGACAGGCTATGGATGAGGAGTATCAGGCATTAATCCAGAAGGGTACTTGGGAACTTATTCCTCGTGAGACTCATCGCCCTATTGGGTGTAAGTGGGTTTTTCGAGTGAAACGCCGAGCGGATGGCTCTATTGACAGGTTTAAGGCTCGTTTGGTGGCAAAGGGGTTTCTTCAGGAAGCGGGCTGTGACTACTTTGACACGTTCAATCCAGTTATGAAGCCTGTGACTATACGTGTGGTTCTTAGTCTTGCGTTGACTAACCGCTGGCCTTTACGTCATCTTGACATCAATAATGCTTTTCTAAATGGCAGGTTATCCGAGGAGGTTTACATGGATCAACCCCCTGGCTACACTCATCCTGATTTTCCTGCCCATATTTGTCGCTTATCTAAGGCTCTTTATGGGCTCAAGCAAGCCCCTTGTGCTTGGTATGACTCTTTATCACAATTCTTGCACAAATCAAGATTTCACAAGTCTCGTGCCGATCCATCATTATTTGTTTATGCTCAAGCTGGTATGTTAGCCTATTTCCTTGTGTACGTTGATGACATTATTCTCACGGGTAATTCCGATGCATTTCTTACTGCCTTTGTGCAACGGCTAGCTCATCAATTTTCACTGAAGGATATTGGCCCCCTCAATCATTTTTTGGGTGTAGAGGTAATTCCCCCTTCTACATGTTTGTTTCTGTCACAAGCTCAGTATATCACTTCCGTTCTTGAAAAATCCGATCTGGCATATGCTAAAGGCTCTCCTACTCCTATGGCGTCCAAACCTCCATTGTTTTCTACTTCGCCATCGCAAGCCACAGTTGATCCTGCCATGTATCGTCGTGTAATTGGCCGTCTCCAGTATTTGTCTCTCACACGCCCTGATGTTTCCTTTGCTGTTAACCGATTATCTCAACATATGCAAGCTCCTACTGCGGCTCATTGGATTGCTCTCAAACGTGTTTTGCGCTATCTCAAGACTACACTCTTTCATGGTTTGCATCTCTCGCGCACTACCCCTATTCAGCTCACTGCCTTCTCTGATGCCGATTGGGGTGGTGTTGCTGATGGAGGCAAGTCCACTACTGCTTATGCTCTTTATATTGGTTTGAATATTATCTCTTGGAAATCTGCCCGACAGAAAACTGTGTCTCGCTCCTCCACTGAAGCAGAATACAGAGCCCTGGCGCATGCTGTTGCCGAACTGTTATGGGTTCAAAATCTCCTACTCGAGCTTCATGTACGACCATCCTCTATGCCTCGTCTCTATTGTGATAATCAAAGTGCCTTATATGTGAGTAAAAATCCAGTGTTTCACTCTCGCATGAAGCACGTAGCTCTGGACTACTTTTTTGTTCGTAATCTGGTAGCTGCTGCTAAGCTTAGTGTTCATCATGTCCCGTCCGTGGAGCAACCGGCTGATATTCTCACTAAGCCTTTGTCTCGTCTTCCTTTTCAGAAACTTCGGTCCAAGATTGGCGTCTCTGACGGATCCTCCATCTTGCGGGGGCGTGTCAAGGATAATATCTAATCTTTCTTATATTGTTTATTATTGTATTTATCTACTGCCTCTTGTATAGGTATAACTTATCACGTCCTAGTCAAATGCCTGATTATTAGGATCTACTCTACCTGCTAAAGTGTATTCGTATATATGTATGTTGTGGGTTATCAAATAAAGTATCAAAGCTTCATTTGTTCATATGCCATTACCTCCGACCACCACCTCACTCCCAATCAATGGGTGGCAAGACAAAAACAAAAGGGAAAGGAGGAAGAAAATTAAGAAGAAGAAGAATAAAAAAAGAAAGAAGATGATGACGATGAGAGTGGGCTGGACAAAAACAGAAGGGGGACAAAAGAAAAGAAAGAGGAAGAAAAAAAGAAAGAAGAAGAGGAGGCTGAAGGGGTGCAGTGGTGGCGCTAGACTGGCAGGAAGGAAGAAGAAAAGTGGGTAAGGGAGGGTAATAAAGTCTTTTTGATATAAAAAAGTTACCAAAAACAGGAACGAGAAGATAATTTATGGACGGATGAAAATGAAAAGTGGAAAGTGATGGCAATAAACCACCGAAGATCTCGACCGTGGGGTCGACGAGTTACGTAAGCTGGATATGTAAAGTTTAGAGAGAGAGAGAGTGCAAAGTAGGAGTATAATTAGCTTGGATTTGGATCCTTTACCATGAGAATGCCTTGACCCTTTTATAGTTTCAATAGTACAACTAATTAAAACAACCCATGTGTCTGATACTTGTCGCCTAGTAGACGTACATCACCTGGTCTTCATAGTATGGTCCCTTACACCTTGTCGCTATCACTCGGTCGCTATCCTAGCTCCCATCACTGTTATCTGGTCCATGCCGAGGAGGAAGGAGCCCGAGGTCTGAGCCGAGCTTGTCCCTACTAAGCCAAGCTCATCCCTATCGAGTCGAGGCCACAGACCGATCGTGCCCATCTCTGGGGTCCCTCTCCTAGCTTACCTGGATGTGGGCCCAGTCCTGGGCCCAATACTAGGCTGACATGGGGTTATCCTCCATCACAAGCCCCCCACACTGCTCTGGCACTTGGTAGTGAAACGTGTGAGAGTAGAGGTTCCCTGGGTAGCTAGCGTGTGGCCCCATGCGCGGATGCATCATACAGGTCGCGATGTTTGGGATTCCCCAAGCGATAGGTTGTGCTGTTTCGTCTCTTGGCTGCTGCGTCATGGCCATCATTATGCCTGTTTAGCCCATTTCTTTCGACCCACACTCTACTATAAATACCAACCCTGCGATCTTCACTTTTCACCTTTAGAGAGAGAAAGTTGCTGGTGTTTGCCGTTAGATTTACATATCATTACACTTACGCCACCGTTTTCCCGCTTTCCAGCCTTTCCAACACCTTGGGTTAGTTTCCTCCTCCCTGTTCATTTGTCTACGCAATCTTCCACCGCACGCCAGACCGAGACCAAGTATGGTCGTGGGAGCTCCGCTCGGCACACCGACCAAGGGAGTCAACCGAGCTCACCCTCTCTCGAGGAGATAGTGGCGGTTGAGCTCCCGCAGGCCGTCAAGCCCCGCCACCAGAAGCGAACGGCCCAGGAGGACTCGATCATCCGTGCACAAAAATGTGACCTAACGAGCGACGAGTATCGCAAAGCGAAGCGTTTCATCGCATGTCCCGGTGTCGTTGTGCGCTGTCCCACTCCCGAGGAATCTGTCTACGACGCTCCTCGGTGTTTCTTCGTGATCCATCTCAAATCCCTTGAGTATGGATTTCGCTTCCCGCTTCAGCCGCTGGTCGTCAAATTCTTCCACCATTTCACTTCCTCCCTTGCCAACTGGTTCCGAAGTCGCACTGCCACATAGCCGGCTTCCTTATCTGCTGCTGCCAAATCGGGGTCCGCCCCGATCTCGACCGCTTCCTGATTATGTTCCGGCTGGCCAAGTCTTTTGGTGCAGACTCGGGCTCTGATCTTACGCCGTCCTTTTCCAAAAGCGGAAGGGGATCTTTAAGTCCAAGAAGGACTCGATCAAGAGCTGGAAAGGGAAGTTCATCTTTGTGTCGGGCTCTTACTATACGCCGCCCTTTTCCAAAAGCGTGCACCTTAAAGCTTGGAGCCCTTGGTACGTGCGCACCTAGGTTATCTTTTTGTAACCCCTACTGTAGTGTTCAATAAGGTCATCAGTGCTTCTCTGAAAAATGCTAGGGGTACACCAAATGTGTACCCCATTTGTCCCTCATCCCCTTCTTGTCCACAAAAAAAGGCAAAAAATTCAAAAAAAAAATAAATAAATAAAAATAAAATAAAAATGAGTGGTGGAGAAGTGAATGGTGTACATTTGGGGTATACCCCTAGCATTACTCTTATTTATATCGATGCGTTCATGGGATACGTTTCTAACGTGGGAGGAAATCTCATATAAACCCAACCAATTCATCTACACAACGGGTCAAGTTAGAAAACAAATTTCTTATTCATCATTTAGTCATTCTTGGTGTATAATATATCGAAACATGCATTTGTCTCATGCACTCAAAAAAATACTCGTCCATTAATCAATAAATAAAATCATTAGTGGACTGCATTGGTATTTACTTTCAAGACAACCACTTAATACCTGTTTAATGCAAAAAAAAAATTAACAAACCCAGTCTTCGTTAAAACCTATCCTTATGAGTTCATCAATTTGGGGTTTATAGTTAAGAGCTTGGGCAATGACAAGTAGAAAATGGAATGCCACACGATAGCGTGGAGTATTTTAACCAATCAGAATCAGTTCAGTCAACATGGGGCAAGTGAGTAGACTGACATTTCTTACAATGGCAAGTAATTGTTTTTATCATTTTTTACACTTTATAAACATATTTTAATTATTAAAAATTATTTTATTTATCTTTTTTTACAAAAATAGATGCATGTACTCCTATTTTTTTTAAAAAAAAAGCTTCTTTTTTGTACAAAAAATAAATAAAAAAATTAAAAAAAATCTAACACGCGCATGGAATGCTTGGCAGGGTGGAACAGTCTTGCCACTCAGGGATTTTGGTGATGTGGCAAGGGAGGAGATGCCTCACTGCTGGTCATGCTCTAATATTATCTAAATCTGAGGCTGATAAATAAGGAGTATGATCTGTTTTTTTATACATGCAAGGACCTCACGCTACACATGACCATCTTTTTACATATTAGTCGAACTTGCACATTGAAAAACTTGGAGAGTTAAATTAAACTTTAACATAATACAAAACACTAGTGAATGAGATCCATTTCTGGTATGTATGTAAGGACCTCATGCTACGCATATTTATACATCATTGCCATTGTCTAAAGATTGATTTATACATATATTCCCTTTTGCATTCATATTTACTAACTAGGCTAAGCCCAAATACGAAACAAAAAGAGTGGAATGCCCAACCCCAGTCGCCCCACCCCCGACCCAACAAAGTAGTAGTAAGTAAATCACAAGATGGACCGTGCTACACACCCCCCACCTTTGCTACCAATCTTGCCTCCACCCATTTTTTCACCACATATTTATCTCTACCAATTCTATACCCGGCCACCCTCTAATTTTAATTGAGTAATTTACTTAAATAGGACTAAACCATAATGACTTTCCCAATATAGGACTATATGTTTTTATTTCCCAATGTAGGACTTTTAGTCATTATGAATTAGTCATTATTCAAGTAAATGTCCATCATTACTGGACATTATTCCTCCCACTAAGACATTAATAAGTCCTATTTAGGGAATACAAAAGTTTAAGTCATATATTGAAAAGTCATTATGTTTTAGTCTTATTTAAGGCAAATTTCACATTTTAATTTTCTTGCCTCCCAACCACATTTTATGTAGGGGGGCATGGTTCAAGAGTAGGGGGTTTTTAGTATTTTCCAAGATTATATTGTGAATGGAAAATGCTAAAAACCCCCCACTCTTGTTACCAACAATGCCCCCCCCCCCCTTACATAAACATGTGGTAGGGAGACAAGAAAATTAAAATTAGAGGGTGGGTGGAGAATGGGTAGAGATAAATATGTGGTGGAGAAGTGGGTGGAGGCAAGGTTGGTAGCAAGGGTGGAGGGTGTGTAGCACAATCCTATAATCTTAGTCTTATTTTTAATCTATCTCGTGCACATAACAAGCTATCATATTGGATAAAACTTTCACACTATTCTAGAGCCGGCCTAGAAAGGCAGCTGCCTTGAGCTCATATCATCATTAAATGTGATATGACAACAATTTTTTATATAAGTAATAATAATACTTTTACTCCATAATTGTGTTATTTTGAATCATTTGAATGTTCGATGAAAATTTATTATTCTGTAGTTTTTTGTTGTTTCTTATTGTGTTTAAAAAACATAGTTATCTACCACTGCAATGTGTATTGACTTCAATATTTTCTACTGCAATCATTTTTTATCATTTTTATAATTAATAATACTGTCATATATATTAAAATAACATTATTATATATAAAAATAACATTATTATTATTATATATAATAATGTTATTTTAATTATTTAAACCTTAAAGATAAAATTTATTAGTTTGATATTTTTTTATTATTTCTTATTGTGTTTCTAAAAGAAATCTGGAGGCGCCACCTCCTAACTCTCGTCATATGCCCACACAATCGGCCTGAGAAGTTCTGACATCTTTACTCTTGACACTGCTCATTTGATTTATCCTTGAAAAGAATCTTATCATGACTAATATTCTGAATGGAAGCAACTAGTTTGTTCAGGTTTCCTGCCTCCCCGCTCTCCAAAAATGGAAAATCAACTATAAATATACGCTCCTTATAGTTTAGTCACTAGTCAAAATAAAAATCCTTTTTTGAAAGGGGAGTATAATATTTAAAAATAATTAATCAAATATCATAAATTGAAAAAAGTCATATAAATCGCAAGATATGCATTAATAGACTAGATTAAATTATACTCCCTCCGTCCACAAATAAACTTTACGTTCACTATTCACAGGGTCAAACTTTATTCACTTTGTTGGCCTATTTTCGTTACCCATTTGATAAAATAATATAGTCATGTCACCTCTAGTTTTGTAGATCTTTTGATATAATTTTTTAATATGTGATTTTTATTTTAAAATTTCATATCATTTTTCAAGTCCCTTCGTCCCTAAATAGATTACAATCTTTTTTTCTCTCTCCTCTCGATAACTTTTGTTTGTTTACACGATTTCATTAAGTATTTGATAAAATAAAATATTCTTGTCACCTCTTGTTTTGTAGAACTTTTGACGTAGTTTTTTAATATGTAACTTTTATATCTTATTGATATACCAATTTGTAAATAAAATAATTTCAAAAAGTAGGAAATTTTACTCCGTAACCCGCAATTTGTAATCAAATTGGGGACGGAGGGAGTATAAAATGATTTAAAAATAACTTCAATCAAACATCGTAACGCGTAACGTAAAGTTTATTTATGGATGGAGGGAGTATATGTGTACCCCAAAAGTTGTACCGCACTTTGTATTCGGGAGGTATGCACTAATATTTTATATTAGTGTGATGGTTTATAATGATACAAAATACCAATACAAATTTTTCGATTAAACTAACATTTTAAGTCAGTGTGAACCATTAAAGTATAAATCTGTATTACTCGATCGGGATCACATCTGGATGTACCCTACATGGTTGAATATGTTAGACAATAATACTAATAGTACTTTTTGTAGTATTGGTTATGGTAGTGTTTGATTATTAGTCAGCTTCCTATTCCTATTTGTGGTAGATGTTGTATGTTAGTTAGTTTCCATTCTCTATTCCTAGTTGTGTTAGGAGTCTCTTCTATATATACTCTATCATGTACTTCATAATTCAATGAGCAATATTATTATTCCAATATTTTCAACATGGTATCAGAGCCACCGCTCTTGATGAACTAAAAGAGTTCTTTGCTCCCGCCGCCGCCGGTAATTCCGGCGACGGTGGCTCCACCCTATTATTCGTTGGAGAAGAATAATAGAGAAGGCTACTGGAGGTGCCTGTTTGATTGAAGATTTTTGACATTTTTTGTCTTTTTCTTGGATCGAGCAATGCCCTATTTCCTTCTTGAAGGGGTGAGTTGTAAATTTCTCTGCTTTCGCTTCTGGCGGGCGGCACCACCATTAACTGCCGCCTGCCGGATCACTGTTTTCTTCTGACCCAAATTCTTCCATTATACAAAAAAAATCACTGTTATAGTCACCGGTGTCTCTAACGTCATCCTCTTCTTCTAATCGCCGCAGCTCTGACCGGCGACCCCTACTCCACCAAACTACCGGCCTCTCTTAGCGCCAAAATCGCACCTGTCTAATGAGCAGATATTTCAACATGGTATCGGAGCCATCGCTCTTGGTGACCTAAAAGAGTTCTTTGCTCCTGCCGCCGCCGGTAATTCCGGCGACGGCGGCTCCACCCTATTCACCTCTATTTTCTTTTTCTTTTTTATCCTCAAATCAACTTCTCCATTCGAATGAAAAAAAAGGAAAAAAAACCCTTGTTGAAATCACACAAAAAAAACTATCAAAGGAGGAACTTCTGTCTTGTCATCTCCATGGTTCTTCAAAAAAACCCCAACTTCTCACAAACTCTCTCAGATCATCCTATCTTCTCAAAAAAAAGAGAAAAAAAAATTATTGTTGTTTCTCTCCAATTCACCATATCAAAATCTCAGACCCATTTTTTTTCCATCTCCAATTCTTAACTTACTTTTTCTCTCTAAAATCACTCATTCTAATCATCAACCTCCCTTCTCTTTCTCTTCTGTTGAACCAATAAAAATCCAAAGTAAATCAGCACAAAAGCAAAGCCAAGAGAGGAAGTAGTGAAAGAGGAAATAAGACCTCTACAACTCACCCCTTCAAGAAGGAAATAGGGCATTGCTCGATCCAAGAAAAAGACAAAAAATGTCAAGAATCTTCAATCAAACATGCACCTCCAGTAGCCTTCTCTATTATTCTTCTCCAACGACGTTAGCAGCTACCAGTGCACGTCAGACTTCTCTCTTCTCCAACGACGTTAGCAGCTACCAGTGCACGTCAGACTTTTCTCTTCTCCAACGACGTCAGCAGCCACTGGCGCGCGTCAGACTTCTCTCTTCTCCAACGACGTCAGCAGCCACCGGCGTGCGTCACACTTCTCTCTTCTCCAACGACGTGAGCAGCCACCGGCGCATGTCAGACTTCTCTCTTCTCAAAGTTTCCAGTTTCCAGCTAGTGTCCAAGCTTCCTCTTGCTTCAGAGTTCAGCTTGAGGGGGATGTTAGACAATAATACTTATAGTACTTTTTGCAGTATTGGTTATGGTAGTGTTTGATTATTAGTCAGCTTCCTATTCCTATTTGTGGTAGATGTTGTATGTTAGTTAGTTTCCATTCTCTATTCCTAGTTGTGTTAGGAGTTTCTTCTATATATACTCTATCATGTATTTCATAATTCAATGAGCAATATTATTATTCCAATATTTTCAACAGAATAGACTAATTAATAGCCGACCCTCAAAGAAAGATTAGGGTAATTTGGGAGGAGTAGACACGAAGATAACGTGACGAAATACGGGGAGTGGGGCCGCCCTTCCCTTCCTTTCACAATCAGATCGCCCCAGAATTCACGTTACCCATTTGCGTTGAAAACCCAAATTATTTTCACATGCGTGCTTCACATTACTGCTCACGAGGAAAGGCGTCACCGTTTCCTCCGTCATAAAACGACTCCCATATTTTCCCACGTGTCATCAGCGCCATGTGCTCAATCGCGCTAATTAAATTACTAAACCGGCTCCGCTCCACTCTCTCTCTTTTATATTCACGCGGATTCAATGTTTGGACTTTGTCGGTTGCCCCAACTCTGAATTTGAATTACTCCACACCAGTAAAACCTCTTTTTTTTTTCAAGCAAAATAATCAAAACAAAAAGACAATGAAATCTGATTCAGATTCGTGGAGAACATGCCCCGCTTCTGTTGTTCTCCACTAAACCGTCTCATAACGCCGTCACTGTTCATTTAAGGTCATGTTTGTAAAATTATACCCTCCTTCCCCATTTATTTTATCGCTGGTAATATATTTGTCTAGTTTTAACTTTTATTGTCAAATTAGATGAGTTTCAATTAAATAAATTTTCAAAATAAATTTTTATAAAAATATGATTTTATTAGATTTATTTTATTGAGAATTTTTAATATAAAGTTTTATTTCATTTTCTTGAAAATATGCAGTACGTATTTAGAGTAATTGAAATTCAAAATTTGTCTAATTTAAATCGAAAAATTCAAAATAGACGAGTTAATGTAGAGTATTTTTTTTCCATTTGAAAGTAGTGCAAAATGTTATCCGTTTAAATCTATTTTATTTACAATTAATTTAAAAATAAAGAGTATAAATTATATCATTCAAAAGCCTTAAATGTCTGCCTAGTTTGATTAGCATTAGAAAATCAATTATGCTAGGGGTACACCAAAAGTGTATCCCAAAGAAATGCACCGACATCTTAACGGTTTACACGAACAAATAATATTAGTTTAATTTAAAAAAATTGCACTGACATTTTTTGTCAATGTAAATCATCACACTAACATTACACTAGCACAAAATATCAATAAATACTTTTGAAATACAAAATGAAATACAAATTCTCTCACTTCTCGATAATTTTTGTTTGTTTACGTGATTTCATTAAGTATTTGATAAAATAAAATATTTGTGTCACCTCTTGTTTTGTAGAACTTTTGACGTAGTTTTTTAATATGTAATTTTTATATCTTATGGATATACCAATTTGTAAATAAAATGATTTCAAAAAGTAAGAAATTTTATTTCGTAACCCGCAATTTGTAATCTATTTAGGAATAAAAGAAGTAAGAAAAATGCTAGAGTCACAAACTTAAAGTTCACAAACTTCACAAACTTGCTTTTTGTGGAATTAAATTAAAATTAAAATAATTTTTAATATTTGAGTGCATTTTATTTCTAGGAAAGTGCTAAAATGGTAAATTTGAATTTTGTGAACTGTTTGTTTGTGACTCTAGTATTACAAGTAAAAAAGAAATAACTTTGTACGGAGTACTTTGTATGAAGTACTGTACGCAATTGGGTTAGAGCACTGGTAATATGTTTGAAGCCCCGGGGCTTCAAACCGGGGCTTCAAACTTTCTCTCTCTGCCACGTCAGCTTTAACTTACACCCAAAATTCACTGGAAATGGTTTTGAAGCCCCGGGGCTTCAAACTGGGGCTTCAAACCTTCATTTTTTACATTTTTAAATATACATCTTCTAAATTTAAATTTATAAATTTAAATTAATTTATTATTTTAATTAATCGCAGTGACACTATTGCATAAAAAAATTAAATTCATTATAAAAAAAATTTTACATTCATAAAAAAAACATTAAAAAAATTACATAAAAAAACAACAGTACAAAGAAATCACTAATTATTCGAACGACTAAAGATATGCTCGATCAAATCCGCCGTTAGTGCATTGTGAATCTCTCGGCTTCGAATTTCTTGGCGGTTGCGTCGCTTCTTTTCTTCGGTGATTTCTTCGTACATAGGCACCTCCTCGTCCGGGTTGTATTCACAAATCGCAGACCCGTTATCCTCTATGATCATATTATGAAGAATAATACATGCGTACATGATATTCCTCATTTTTGTCTGAGAATAACATTTCGACGGACGATCTAGAATGTGCCACTTAGCCTTCAAG
>OOIL02000294.1:670538-690057 GCA_900332095.2 Cuscuta campestris | reverse complement strand
AGAGGACGACTCATCCGAAAACGATTACTAAAATCCTCCGGTGTATAAACACACGGATTATTAAAGTAGTCGTTTAGAAGTGAATCGTGGGCGGCCGCTCGATCCCGGTTAAGATGTTGGCGTCGGGTCCGTCGTCGGGAGGATTCGGCTTCTTCTTGGCCATCTTCCCACCATTGAATACAATTCGTCGCGAAACAACGAAAAAATAAAGCTCTTCTTTCATCGTCGGAAGATGAACCCATTTTTAAATTATATTTTATAAATATTTATAATAAATAATAAATTTTTTTGAGAGAATATATAGTAATAAAAAGAGATTTGTTAGAGAGAGGTGTGAGGAAGATGTATGAGAAGGGTGGATTTTATAGGTTTTTTTTTAAAATTTAATTTTTTTTTTAATTGGGGGGGGGGGGTTAACGGCATTATAGCCGTTGGGAACAAAAAACGGCTCTCACGCCGCGTCAAACAAATGACGCAGGCGCCCTCACGCCCTTTTCACGCCGGCGGGGGGCGGTGTTTCACGCCCCCGGGGCGTTAAACGCCCCGTAACGCCGGTGGGCGTGAGGTGTATACCGTGTGCTCTTAGTCTTTTCGTAATTAAAAATGGCAGAGGTTTGAAAAATTTGCATTTCAAACACGTGTCGTTTGACATGCGCTAGTGGTGTTGCGCGTGTATTTTAATGGTAACGGGCCCTAACGGCGAAGAGTTACTGCTTGCTCACTCCAAACAACATCACTAATTCACTATTGACTATACTCACCATTTTACTCATTTTACATTTGTAATATCTCACCATTATTATAATGATTACATTTTTATTTTTTATAAATAATTACATTTTATATTCAAATTAAATTACATCAATTATAAATTAATACTCCGTAATACAATTTTTTTTTAATATTATTACTTTTTTGTTATTAATTTTTTCCTTTTTATAATATAACAAATTATTGCACCAAAAAAAGACAATCTCTTAAATAATATTTTTTATTCAAATCAAAATATTTATACTTAAATTAAATTCTATCTATTTTATATAAAGAAATTAAATAACTTTTTAAACATCTCTTAAACAAAATACTACTAAAAAACTAAATACAAAAAATAAAAAACGAAAAATATAAATAATAAAAGAAAATTTACCATGTAAAAGAACCTAAACAAAAAAAGAGAAAGCAACTAAAAAAACTAAACAAAAAAAGAGAAAGAAACTAAAAAAAACTAAACTAATTAAAAAACTAAAAAAATAAAAGAAATAAAAAAAGAAGAAAAAAACGGAGACACAAGGAGGTCAGTGTTCACTGGAAAGAGTTGCCATGGTAGCAAAGCCTTCACCTCAGCTCACGGAAGTGCTCTGTGAGGCATTATGGACGGTCTAAGTGCTCTTTTTTGTTATCTATCCATGCCAATTTATATCATTATTTTTTTCAGTTTCAATGTTCTTGTCTAATTTTACTTTTTTGATTCATTTCAGATTAATTTTAAATTTCAATTAAACAAAAAATTAAAATGTTTATTAGCATGAAAAATGATATTATTAGATTCATCTTATTGGAAACTTGCAAAATTTGATTTCATTATATATGTGGTACAAAGCAAGAATAAATGAGCTCAAAGTTTGTCTAGTTTCACTCAAAAATATCAAACTAGAATAATAGACAAATACGCTGGAATAGAGTTAGGGACTGTTTGACAACTTCTGAATAGGTAAGTGCTGAACCAGTAAGATGTCTGAACCATTAAGAGCTAGTATATTGCTTAACTATTTAGAGGCAAATGTCTGATCAATTCAGATAAGAGGTCTTAACCATTCAGACTCTGTATAATACTTAACCATTCAGAGGCAAATGTCCGAGCCATTCAGACATCTGAACCATTAAGAGGCTGAAACAAACAGTCTAAACCATTAAGTGCTGAACCATTTAGACATCTGAACCATTAAGAGGCTGAAACAAACAGCCCCTTAGTATTTTTTGCTATCGTAGTGTTTTTAGAGCGGTACGGATAATTATACTTCCGTTGCCCCATCCAAGCGTAGTTTCCCAACATTTAAATACCCTTTCTAGAGAGTTCTTTTTATAAAATAGAGTTTAGAGATTACCCGTTCTTTAAATTGAGCATTGGGTTTACTATGAACCCATACTCTTAGTGCTTGAAGTCTTAGGCAAAGAGTACGAGTGGTGTGAAGTCTTGCGCGAGAAGTCTGAGCAGTTGAAGTTGTAGATGGTGCATCTACAAGCTAGCGGTTGTAAATGATTTGTTAATAACCCGTAAGCTTAACAAGATTAGTGGAAAACTCGAGAGAGCCTCTCGGAGACTGTACGTAGCCACAAGTTGTGGTGAAGCAGTATAAAATCTTACTTTATCCCTATGGTTTTTGTTTGATGATTATTTTTTCAACATTCTCATGTCATGCTATTGACACTCCTCTAGTGAAAGGCGTATGTTCTAACAAAAATTACAACCTTGGTCCAAACGACTATCTTACAACTCTTATTCTAGATTTCCAGACGTTTCTAAGTCCTGCCTAACCACATCTTTCTAATTTTTTCTATGTCTACCTCTTTCGAACTTTCCTTGAATCCACCTGCTATCGTAAGCCTTTTGCATCTTCGCACAAGGACCCCAGATGCATGCTGCTTCATATGACCAAACCATATCAACCTAGGTTCCCACATCTTATCCTCCATATGTGCCACTCCAACACATTTTTGAATAATCTAATTCTGAATCTTTTCTAACATCTTCTACCCACACATTTGTCGCAGCATTTGCATCTCTGCCGTATGTAGTTGACGAATGTGGGCTCTCTTAACTACCCAAAACATTTCACACTACAAAACATAATCGGTCAGATTACGCACCAATAAAAATTCTCTTTCATATTTTCTGAAATCTTCTTATCGTATAGAACCCTTGACACTAACTTCAACTTTGCCCAAGCAGCTTCAATATGGTGAATTTTCTCGTCCAGATTTCCTTCAACCGAGCACAGATTTAGAAACTTATCCCTCTTAAGCATTGGGTATGTGCGCATCAATTCTAACTGTACTTCTGCCTTTGCTTTTGTCATCAAATCACAAAAACCCACTTTCAAGTACTTAGTCTTAGCCATTCTCTATATGATACTTTTGAATTTCAGGGACTTGACGCCACAAATCTAACTTGTGATTGAGTTCTTCATGAGTTTCATCGATCAAGATAATATCATGTCGTCAACACAAAGCGTGCACCTAGAGACTTTTCCTTGGACATCATCATGCGATTCAATATCCATCACCACAACAAACAAAAAAGGACTAAAGACCGACCCCTGATTTAACTTCACTTCTACAAGGTAACAATCATAGTCACCTCTACAATTTTTATCCCACCTCTTGAGGGGCGTCCTTTTTTTGTTTAACCACATGTGTTTTGGATTTGCCTTTGGCGAAATCTGACTAATCCTGATCGATCAGGTCTGTTACGAATGATATTTTTTATACGAATGTTGTTTTGCGCGAAACATAATCGAAAGGGTCAAACTGCGGAAAGAGGACCCTCTTTAGTTAAACATCACAATTTGAAATGAGTAAATAAAATGGAATTTGCTAGGGATATCCTAAGGTGGTATACACCACTTTTTCACGGACAATCACCGTTTGTGTGAAACATAGGCAGTTGGTGTCTCTGAAAAGGTAGTGTACACCATCTTGGGATACATTTAATTTTTTTCAAATAAAATAAAAAAAGAATAAAGCTAGAAGTACACCAAATGAGGTATTCCGTTTGTAAACCAGTCAAACAAAAACACTAAATATCTATGATCTCATACACTTAGTGGCAATATTTACCTAGTGTACAAATAAAGTACCCCATTTTAGTGTACTCTAAAAAATAAAAATCTAGGTTTTAGTCGGTATCTAGTATCTACTAATGGTCATTAAAGATAATGACGTGGGAGACCCATTCAAGGCGCAACCAGTAAAGCAAGCCGTTTCGTGTAGAGAGAGAGAGCCAGGGGGGACACGCAGATACCGTATAGCTCCGTATATATAAATAAACAAACATGTGCTCATTTTATGCCATCAACAAAAGCCATTGCACATTTGCACTCCCGGAAGAAAAGATAAATCGAACAATAATACCACTGGAGTTTGGAGAAGCGCGCACGGATTTCCAACATTCGCCGGCCGGGAAACATGACTTCACCCGAGATTTCCGAGGCCGGTATGCTCCCCGGCGGCCAGCGGTCCACTTTCTCCACCACTTGCAACCGCTTGAGCCAGTACTTAAAGGAGAAGGGCTCCTTTGGGGATCTCACCCTCGGCCTTGCCCCGAATCCCGTCTCCTCTTCCGGTGCGCCCCTTTCGCCGGAATCTTCTTCTTCTTTATCTCTCTGCTTCCTCTTTTCTTGATTTTTCTGTTGTGTTCTTGAGATTTCCAGATTTCATTTGTTGTGTTTGTTGGTAGTGTTCATACCCAAAATTCGTTGCGAGCCCTCTTTTGGCTGAATGAATAACATAAGCTTATGGATGAAATTGGTGCGCAGGAACTCCGAGAGAGACAATGGATCTATTGCCGATGATTGAGAAATCTGGGCAAAAATCCCACAACTTGTTTGAAGAGGAAAGAGCCAAGGCAGAGACCCAGAAGAAGGCACAGATGACCATTTTCTATGGCGGGCAGGTGATTGTGTTCAATGACTTCCCAGCGGACAAGGCCAGAGAAATCATGCTTCTTGCTAGCAAAACCATGGCGCCTTCTAAGGCTGCGGCCCCTTGTTTTGGGAACCAGAGACCTCCTCAGCCGCCTAATGTCTCTGGTAGGACTGCTAACTTGATTTCTGCTGCTAATCTATTCCTTAATTTAAACCTTTTCACTCGACTTGATAAGATTAATTCTATACCATTTATAGTTCTAATTTGGATGATTTTTTTGGGGTGTCATTTTGCAGACTTGCCTCTATCAAGGAGGGCATCCCTGACCCGGTTTTTGGAGAAGAGAAAAGATAGGTAGTGATATAACACCAAAATATAAGTTTTTTGTGTCATTTATTCCCGAATTCTTCAAAAATTATGCGGATTTCTCTTGAACTTTAAAAATTGCACCATTGGTCCCTGAACTTTTAAATTTTTTTGCCATAATGGTCCTTCTGTTCCAGATTTGAATGTGCGTTAATCACACGTTCTTCTAGTACGTGTGTGAATTCATCCAAACTCATATATCACATGAGTTCTGCAATATGTTTTCTTAAACATTATCTCAATATTTTTAACCTATTTAAGGCCAGATAATAATTCTCTCTTTAGCCTGTAACCGAACTCAAAGTTCAGGCATTAGTCGATCAAACTCTTTATCAATCGATAAAACTCTTCATCAATCTATGGCAATTTCATCTCCTAGCTCCAACATGTATATTGATTAGTGTGTGACTAACGAACTTCCAAATTTGACACAGAGGAACTATTGATGCAACATTTTAAAAAATTCAGTGACCACTAGTTCAGATTTTGAAATTCAAGAGGAATCAATGCAATTTTTATAAAGAGTTCTGGGATAAATGACACAAAAAAAACCTACCCGAATAACATCTTTGGGTAATCGTTAGACCCAAAAAGTCTCTGGAAGAAATTTGATTTGATTTTCTTCTTGTTTTTTCTTTTAAATTCTTATGAATTGTAGAATTGTGTCTATGAGTCCATATGCATTGGTGAACCAAAAAGCAGCCAATTTATCATCATCATCTTCTTCTAAGGCGGAAGTAGAGAGCAAGGGATGGCTGGATTTGGGTGTCCATTTTCCTATGAAAATCGAGCAATAATTATTATAGAGCCTTTTATTATTACTCTCAGGGTAGGGAGGATTGGTGGCCTTCCTCATTTACCCTTTTTTGTGTGTGCGCTTAATTATTACCAATATAATCAAAAACTTTGGCTCGAAATCCCCATCTGGTCCAACTTGACTGGTTTTACTCTGGGTATTAGTTAGTTGATGTAATCAAGCTGTTGGATCATTTCTACTTTTGCTCATTATATGTATAGTCATCCGGAGATATCCCATTATTCTGAAGTGTGATGGATGGATTATTGTTGTTGTTTTAGCTTGTGATCCCCACTGTTTCATAAATCTTTGACAATAAGCCAAATCAATAAACTCAAGCAATAAGCAGGTGGTTATTTTTGGATTATGAGATTTTAATTGACCATTTGTGATATATTAAAAGCTAAGTGAATTTGAATATACATTATGTCTATATGGGAGCGTCTAAAATAACACCAGTTACTTATACACCGGTTGCTTACACCAGTTCGTTTGGGTACCTACGATGCCCTGCTTGTAAAAATGACGGTTCCTACCCCCCTAACCCTCCCCAAAAACCCCCATCCCAGCCCCACCCTTGCCCCCCACCCCAGCCCCCCTCCTGCCCCCCTCCCTACCCTGGCAGTACACAGCCACGCAGTATACTGCCACGGTAGGGAGGGGGGCGGGAGGGGGGGCTGGGGTGGGGGGGCAAGGGTGGGGCTGGGGTGGGGGGTTTTGGGGGAGGGTTCGGAGAGTAGGAACCGTCATTTTTACAAACGGAGCACCGTAGGTACCTCAAACGAACTGGTGTAAACAAATGACACCAGTAGCACTGGTGTCATTTTAGACTTACTCATGTCTATATTTATTTATTTTTTTTGAAGTGTGGATGTTGGTGTAATCAACCATTTAGCATTTGTTTAGTTGATTAGTTACATAGTTTGTTAGTTAGTTAGGAAGATATTTTTGGTTGTTGTTTTTCATTTTCTATATATAGGAGTTAATCATGTAATACAAAATTTGAGCTAGTTAATACACTTAGGGACTGTTTGTTTCAGCCTCTTAATGGTTCAGATGTCTGAATGGTTCAGCACTTAATGGTTCAGACTGTTTGTTTCAGCCTCTTAATGGTTCAGATGTTTGAATGGTTAAGAGATTTGACTCTGAAGGGTTAAGTATTATACAGAGTCTGAATGGTTAAGAACTCTTATCTGAATTGATCAGACATTTGCCTCTGAATTGTTAAGCAATATACTAGCTCTTAATGGTTCATACCTCTTACTAGTTCAGCACTTAATGGTTCAGACCTCTTACTGGTTCAGCACTTATCCATTCAGAAGTTGCCAAACAGTCCCTTAATTCCAACATGGTATCAGAGCTGGTTGCTATAGCTCCAAGCAATCACTCCTTATCTTCAATTTCTCTCTCCCACCATTTTACGCTTCCCAATTCTTCAATCCTTATCTTCAATTTCAACTCCTAGATTTCCGTCGAAGAAGAAGCTGAATTGTCAATTACAGGCGCGGACTCCTCCTCCCATGGTGTCTTCTACCTCTGGATTTATCGCCGCCGTTTTGCTCATCGTCGTCCTCAACCAATCCGGCATCGTCTCCGCCGTGTAGAGGCGAGAGATAGACTCGATGTTGACAGCTCTGAGAAGAAACGGCCACGGTCTCTCTATCAAAGCGATTGTCGCCTCCGACCTCTTGTACGATCTCGTCGGCGGCGGAGAAGCCGTTTTCACTGTCTTAGCCCCAACCGATGCATCTCTCTTCTAGTTCGAGATAGTGAATTCGGATCTGCATCCAATTACACCGCTTCTCTCTTCTGCCACGCTGTCTCCTAACGCCTCTCTGTCCGCGGCTTCTTCCTGGTCCATCTCTCCGCAATCTCGCCGTCGATTTTGAATCTCAGGCAAAACTACGCCGCCGGAGGTCTCTTCCCCCACGCACTCCACCAGGCTCATATCCGTGGATCTCTGTCGACGCCAGAGCGCATCCCTAAGGAAACTTCCGTCTCAGAAGATCCTCACTTATGGACTTTTCATCTGTCCAATTCAGGTCATGTTCATTGTCGTGTGCTCCATGAAATGCAAAATCAGATTCATCATTATCAAATGCAAATCTATAATTCTTGCATTTGAGTTTCTGTCTTCAATTAAATCAGTTTTATGACATGAATATCATTGTCAATCTGATTTCATCCTCATCAGATTTCATAAGAGATTGAATAAATTCAAAACATGTTCTTCATTTTTGACTTTGCCATCTATGTTTCATCTTCATCATAACTGATCCTTATTGATCCTCTGTTCATTATATTGGTTCTCAGATTGAGTATCCAATTTCATTCTCATTCTCATGAGTCATGATTGAAATGTTTCGTTCAATCATTTTCCTTCACTTCTGAAATTCAGAAGTTTCATCATTGTTCAGTTTCACTCAATCGGTTTGATTGAGTTTCACTCGTATCGCTTCGATCGAGTTTCTCACTTTCATCATCATCCGGGTTTTGGTTGATTTCAACAATTGTTTTTGTCAATTGATTTCATTTCATCTTTTGATGTTTCGTGTGAATTCATCAATTGATTTGTCATCTCAACTTCATCATCGGTTGTGCATGGTTCATTTTTCTGTTCATTTTGGTGAATCATGGCAGCCATCATCGGTTGTGCTTCTCAATTTCAGAACCAAAGGCCTTCAGATTTCTTAAGTTGCCAAGCCTGAATTCTTGAAACTATGAAAAGAGTTTGCTCCACTGTTATGCAGCTTTGCATTGACTTCAATACCTTTGGCTCTAGCAAATTCAAGTTCACAAATCTCGGACCCGATTCTCTTAACATGGTTGATATCGTGATGGGGGCTTGAGGCATTTGGTGTAACTTTGAGGAAGATCTGATGGCCTCAGATTTTAAGAAAGTGGTATTTGACCAACTTTATAAGATTGCTGGCCTGCTATTCTTGGGAGAACATAAGAGCAAATTCCTTGATGTACTTGTTGAAAAGGCAGAGAAACATCGAGCAGTAAACCAGAAGCTTGCTGTTTTGGTCAATGGGTTTTCATCTATATACACATTGAAGTCAACACAAATTTGATTCAGTTGCAAGTTGATGTTGTTCCCACCTTCAACTTGAGGGGGGGGGGGGGGGTGTTGGTGTAATCAACCATTAACATTTGTTTAGTTGATTAGTTACATAGTTAGTTAGTTAGTTAGGAAGATATTTTTGGTTACTTGTTTTTCATTTTCTATATATATATATGAGTTAATCATGTAATGCAAAATTTGAGCTAGTTAATACACTTAATTCCAACAGTGGAGAATGATATAATGCTCAATTAGTTTAGAATGAACGGAAGAAGGGTAAAATTGATGAATTAGAAAGTAGATATTTGTTTTTTGGCTTACAAAAATAAAACTACATAAAAGTAAAAAAACAAATGTGAAGAATAAACGGAAATTTAAAATTTCTAAAACTCCGGTTGTGTTCTTGTGTTATTTACTAATTCAATACTCGAGATTTGTTGTTTGGTACTAGAATAAATGTGTAAGAAAGGAGAAATGGATGCATCTATCCGGGGACCTCTTACAATTGATAGAAAATTTGAAACTTACTGTAGCTCGGAGGAGTAAAGTTGACTTTTAATTATGACCGGATTGAAAAAGAATAGAATCTACCTTGTTTTTCATATTTCATCCCTCCCAAAAATCCAAAAAAATCGTCTCTTTAAAGATAATGGTCTTGTTTGGGAATAACATTTTCGATTAGCGTTTTGAATAAAATTTTAATAGTGTAGATTAATTCTTAAAACGCTGATGCTAAAAGCTGCCGTCGGATAGCCTTTTCAAAACGCTAGTTTCTAACGCTGATGCCAAACAGGGCCAATGGCTTCCTTTCGAAAATGGTGGTTCTCCCCGCCGTTGGCTTCTTTGACCATAAATAGTTGATTGGACTAGTCAAATTAAACAACCAAATTTAATGTTTGGAGGATGACCTCTAAATTTGTCTTTTGGAACTGAATGACCAAAAAATGAAATGCTAACGATATTGATGGTGTAAATTACCACCCGGGTAAACTACTCTAGACTGAGTCTAGGGTGATTTGCTAAGATTAAGAACTAAAAAGATACAGAAAATAGAGATTGATCGGGAGGAGGTGGTAATACTTGCAATCCAATTGTTATTATATATGGAAAGAGTGCAATGAGGTATTACATAATATGCGTTTAGAGAAATGAAATGTTGAGGGTTACTTTTCCATCATCTCCGATGGAGCCAAAATTTCACCATTTTTTGGCTTTGGGGTGTGATGGAATAAATCAAAATGAATCTCTAAACTGTCTGCGCTTCTTTAACTAATGAAGTAGCAGTTAGTCAAGCAATGCAACTTTCGACGTTGAGCCGGGGGTCTCTTTGGAAACAGCCTCTCTACTTTCGAGTAGGGGTAAGGTCTGCGTACACACACCCTCCCCAGACCCTACTCTTGTGGGATTTAACTGGGTTGTTGTTGTTGTTGTTGTCTGTTGAGGGTTACAAGACTATTTATAGTGGAGCCTAGGGGACAAGACAAAGAATGCCCACATTGGCCCACGTTTCTAGACAATGCGATGTGACTTCCCTTGTCACGTAGCGCTTGTCCTACTCATTTGTCGGCTTGTGTTGATAGCATTCCTCTTGCACGTAGTGCTTAAACGAGAATATCTGAATATTCTCTGCGATCCTCAGTCGCTACCGTCCAACCATGCTTGGATTATTCTTGCCGACACATGTATGCCCAAACTGACCACCTAGTACGAGTCCCGAAAACCTGCCTGGGTGGTTTCTTGAAGGAACATTTTTTATTCTCTAGTCTGTCTATTGTTGCATCTATTCTCTAGTCTGTCTATTGTCTTTTTATATTTGTAATCAAATTGGAGACGAAAGGAGTATAACTTTTGTTTACTTTCTAGTCAAAGTTTCCTAATTTTGACAAAAAATTGTCAAAAATGGACAAAAACTCTAGAAGGAAGGGAGAACCATTTTTTTCCTTAAACGTACCTTTTTTTCCCATAATACCCCCTTTTGTTTCAGTGGAAAACTGAAGCAAAGGGAAGAAAACAAAAAGTAAAGAATTACTCCGTATTTATTTGTTTTGTCATAACATATTCGCCTAATTGAAATTTTAATTATAAATTACTCTCCACTTGTAATATTTATTAATAAATTTTAAAAATTTTAAACAAGATAAAATTAATAGAATCATTTTTATACAATAATATATTATAAATTTTATTTTATTGAAGTGTAAAAATTCATCTAGTTACATATTCACCTAATTGAAAATTTAATTATAAATTACTCTCCACTTGTAATATTGTAATAAAATTTTAAAAATTTTAAACAACATAAATTTAATAGAATCATTTTTATAAGTAATATATTATCAGTGTTATTTTATTGAAGTGTAAAAATTTTCTAGTTTGACTAGAAAAGTCAAACTAAATGAATGTGTTGGGATCAAAGTTGTATTTTTCTTGATCTGGATGGTGAGAAAAAGGGGACAAGAAGTTTTTGTTTTTTAATTTTCTTTATCTCCTCTATGTTTCTTTCATCTAAATCTACTTATTTTGTTTCATAAAAAGGTTTAACATTTGACTTGACAATAAGTATTTTTATAAGAAATGAAATTGTGTTTCTGAATCTGCTGCAGAAAAGAAAAATCACAAAGAATACAAAATTGTATTCACAACCAAAAAAAGGACTTTTTTCAGATTAACTAAAACAGAATTTTACCATCTATTTATGAGATGATGTATAAAAATTCAAAATACTCTTTTACTTTTTTTCATCTTTTTTTTCTTTTCGTTTTTTCTTCTTCTATCCAATCCAAACAACAAGAGTGTAAACGAGATACACCATCCAATCAATAGTTTGAATGGAGGATGTAACCTAATCCATTAAGTATTTACACACATTTCATACTAAATCACCTCATGCAATTTAGACATTTACTATCAGCCAATTACGGCATAATCCCGCTACGCTATTTCATTCGGTGTTGGGATTCGGGAAACCTCACAATATTCCACACCGAATTGAGAGATTTGCACTAATGAAATTTAACAAGAAAAATATTTATAACATAATGAAATTTGCACTAATTAATATTAAAATATATGTTATTTTCTAACGTAGTACTTAAATTTTTTTATTCTCTAAATAATACTTGAATAATGTCTAGTGGTTTGAATATCCAAGGGCGTTGGATATTTACTTGAACAATGACTATTGATACTACATTGAGAAATAAAAACATACGGAGTATGATACTATATTGAAAAAATATTATGTTCTAGTACTATTTAAGTAAACTTCTCTATAAAATACTCCGTATTACTCTTTCCCTCCCAAACCTAAAACCTTGATAATATAACACTTATATATTAAGGTAAAACTAAAAATGGCAATGACTTGGCCATTTTACCCTAGACGTATTTGTCACTATTCGAGCAGCGTGAAAAGTCTATAATTAGAAAGATGAAAAAAGTAAGGACTTGTTTGGGAACAACGTTTTTAATTAGAATAAGTGTTTTGGATAAGATTTTCAATTATTTATGAAAAGGTACCTTTAAAAACATTATTTAAAATAAGGATCACGGGAATAATATTTAATAATGTAGATCACTAAAGATGAAAATCCTCTTTTATAAAGGACTAATTATGAAATTTATTTTAACAATAAATATAAAAAGGATATGGGACCGATGGACTATTAAAAAAATGATTTTAAAAAATAAGAGTAAATTCCATAATTGGTCCTTTATAACAGGGAGGTTTCCCTATTTAGTCATCTATTATCAGATATTACCCAAGTGGTCCTTCTTTTATGAGTATCTTCCCACAAATAGTCCTTTTTTGATCTTCTATCATGTTGGAGTTAATTTGAGGGCTAAAAGTGTAAATTCACAATGATAATATATCTTTTTTGTCATACACAATTCCAAAGGTTGTTCCGTTTGCGTCATTTGTGAATTACATTCGCTTTCTACTATAACCATAGTCTACAAATGTGGTCTTCCGTCGGAATCCTAGCCCACAATCATAGTCATTATTTTTGTGTTATCCGTTTAACCAATATCAGAACACATCACCAAACATAATGTTGATGTCAAATTATACTTTTAGCCTTTAAATTAACAGCCATATGACGGAAGATTAAAAAAAGGACCATTTGTGGAAAGACACCCTTAAAAAAAGGACTACGAGAATAATATTTGATAATAGAGGACTAAATATGGAAACCCCCATGTTATAAAGGACCAATTATGGAATTTACTCAAAAAATAAATACTAAGAATCTGAGGATGTACTTCATTTTGCCATATTGGATATGTGGAAAGGACATGACTGCAAGATAACAGTGCGAATACTGAGAATGTGATGGTAGAGTGTGGTACTTGATCACCAGTCAACAAGAAATATTTACAGTAAATTAGTTCCAAAGCTTAAGTCATTTCCCTAAATAGCATTTAAATTGTTTTATTTCCTAAATAGCACTTAATAATGTCCATTGATGGTGTAAATTACCTAACCGGACAAACAGTACTAGATCGGGTCTAGGATTGTTTACTAGAATCGAGAATGTAAAAGGTAAAAACACACAAAGTAACCGGGAAGACTGCTGGTGAAAACACCTGTAACCCAATTAATATTCGAATATATATAATAGAGTACACGAGAGCTTTTACATAGGGGCTTTTGTGAGAAGAAATCGGATCCATTCCTTTGAAGGTTACATTGGTATTTATAGTGAGCTAGAGGAGACAAGGCGCCGCACATCCACGTCAGGGCACGTTCTTGGGTGGTGCGAGGTGATTGCCTCAGTCTTTTAGTGGCCTTGTCACCTAGTTAGGAAGGTGACTTCTTTCTCACGTAGTGTCTTGGATGGATTGCCTGAGTATCTCCACTGATTCTCCGTTGAACATGGCCGCTATAGTCCAAGTTCCTTCGGATTCTTCCTTGCCGACACCTCCCAACCATGGAAATCATACCGGGTGAATTCTCAAGGGATTAATTTATTGAAATTGGGGGCCATAGGTGTAAAACGAGTAATTTGACCGGTAGACTATTCGAAGTATACCGGTCAGATTTTATTGTTGACAAATACATTCTTAGTGTCGTTCCGTCTTCCCATCCCAGAAATTTATCGTTGACCGGTCAAATATCTGATAGCTTTCCTTTGACTGGTTTTGGGTGGAATACACCCATCAATAAGCCCTCCACTCCTCGGCCAAGTAAAATATCATGGGCGGGAAGTAAAAATCTGGGAAATGGACTCGAAATTTGAATCTCAGACCTTTCCTGCCTAAAATTTTCAAAATTCGTATTTAAAGTTTGGTTTTTGAAACATGTCGCGCGCCAGCCGTAGTGATGATTCACGGTAAGGGTGGGCAAAAAAACGAACTAGCATGGTACCATACCAGACCGTAATGGTACCGAACCGTTTATAGTGTTTTCAAACGGGATTGATTTTTTTATCACGAACCGAAACCGAACCGATACCAAATGGGACGGGACCACGATACATATATTTAAAACCGAATATCACGGACCGAACCGTCTAACGCTATATACGGAGTACATATCTCAAATAATTATGGAGTATTTGTCTACTTCATCTTACCGTATATAAAATACTTCGTATTTTATTATTCATTCTTAAACTCTCTCATTATTATTGTTGTTATTATATTTATCATTACTATTAGCATTATTTTTTTATAGTTATTAGTAAAAAATAATATTAATAAATTAATAAATTAATTACCCACATAATCAAAATCATAGGGTCCTCCAATCCACAGAAGATGGCATGAACTCCTCTAGCCCAACGATGAGAACCGCCTCCATACATGGGGGCATGTAATTACTGTTGCCTATTTTCATCCTAACCCATGGCTTTGGAGGGCCATTAATATGCTCCGCAAGTTTTTTTCTTTCATTTTTAATAATTCGTCTTCTAAATTTAAATATTTTCCATATTTAGTTTTCTATTATTAAATATTATGTTCGCAGTAGTCATTTAAATAAATTCCGCAATGTTATGACCTTTATTATTAATCCATCTTTAGTCGAAATTTCGGAGTAAGTTTACAATGATAAACTCCGCAAGTATCACTCCCTCATGGTATTTCGTCAATTAATTCATCACTAGTATTAATCTCGTACTCGCACAAGCTCGTATATATTCTAAATTTTGATGTCTATTAAATAAATTATTGTTTTTTTAATTTTATAATAGTGATATATGATGTGTTTGATAAATATTTTCTAAGAATAAAATATAAATACAAGTTTTAGTTTTAATATTGAATATACTTGTAATAAAATTTGTATATATCTTTATACAAATAATTTGTATCACATCGTTTAATCATTATCTCTTTATCCCAATGGTATGTTAGGAAAATTCCTTATAAACTATTGAGACTTATAAAGCAATTAATTTCTTTATTAAACATATGAAATCACCCGAAGGATGAGTAGAACATAATGGTTATCCTCAAAATAAGGGTTTTATGATTTTATCTCCAAAACAGGGATTTGCACTGTCATTCTATGACACTGTATAATGGTATTCTACTGTGTTCTTGGTACTATATATTGGCATTATTAGCATTTCATTCCCATTTTTAGTATTAAAAACATGGAGATCCTATTTTGGCACATTCCCAATGTTTTTTTCCCCATATTTTTGTCATTTTCACATTAAAAATATCATATTATTTAAATTATACACATTTCTTAATAATTACAGAAACTTATTCTTGATTAAAATGTATCTACAATGAGAAAAAAAATATATTCTACATGCCAAGTGATGAAGTATAATCACTTAAATAGTGAAAAACAATTATTAAGATGTATATGGATAAGAATAAATAAACTTATCAATGGATAAATAATACACTTTTAATAGTAATAAAATAAAATAAACTAATAGCTATGTGTGGAGAATAAATTAAATTACATGTTGAAATAAATTATTAAATTACAAAAGAGAGTTGGGATAGAAAAAGGTGATCATCGATGACATTTTTGCTTATAGTGTTGCATTAAATATTACAAATGAGGATCCTGAACCAAAATCTGTAGAAGAATGTCGACATAGAAATGATTGGCCAAAATGGAAAGAAGCAATGCAAGATGAGTTAAAATCTCTATAAAATCGTAAAGTTTTTGGACCTATAGTTCAAACACCTGAAGGTGTAAAGCCCGTTGGGTTCAAATGGATTTTTGTGCGGAAACGCAATGAGAAAAATGAAATTTTCAGATATAAGGCAAGACTTGTTGCCCAAGGTTTTTTACAGCGGCCTGGAGTCGATTATGATGAGACATATTCACCTGTGGTAGATGCAATTACATTGCGTTATTTGATTAGTTTAGTAGTCACAGAAAGACTGGACATGCATCTCATGGATGTTGTTACAGCATATCTGTATGGATCTTTAGATAATGAGATTTACATGAAAATCCCTGAAGGATTCAAAATTCCCGAAGCATGCAATCAGAAAGCTCGTGAGTTATTCTCAATCAAGTTACATAGATCATTATACGGATTGAAACAATCTGGTAGAATGTGGTATAACCGTCTTAGTGAATACCTTGTTAGAGAAGGCTACATAAATGATCCAATTTGTCCATGTGTTTTCAACAAGAGATCTGAAGTTGGATTTGCTATCATAGTAGTATATGTAGATGACCTAAACTTTGTTGGAACACCAGAAGAGTTAATAAAGACTGCAAACTATTTAATGAAAGAGTTTGAAATGAAAGATCTTGGGAAAACCAAGTTTTGTCTCGGCCTGCAGATCGAGCATGTATCGAATGGGATTTTTATCCATCAATCAACATATACAGAAAATGTCCTAAAACGATTTTACATGGATAAGGCACACCCATTGAGCAGTCCCATGGTTGTTCGGTCATTGGATGTAAAGAAGGACCCTTTTCGTCCTCGAGAAGATAATGAAGAACTTTTAGGTCCGGAGGTACCTTATTTAAGTGCTATAGGGGCGCTAAAGTATCTTGCAAATTGTACATGACCTGATATAGCCTTTTCGGTTAATTTGTTGGCAAGATATAGCTCAGCACCAACACGACGACATTGGAATGGTGTTAAACATATCTTACGTTATCTTCGTGGAACAACCGATATGGGCCTATTTTATTCAAAAGGTTCGGAATCACAAGTTGTTGGTTACACTGATGCTGGCTATCTTTCTGACCCACATAAGGGTAAATCACAAAGTGGATATGTTTTTACTTGTGGTGGTGCTGCAATATCATGGAGATCAGTAAAGCAAACACTAGTTGCAACCTCATCAAACCACTCGGAGATAATGGCGCTATATGAAGCAAGTCGAGAATGCATATGGTTAAGGTCAATGGTTCATCACATTCGAGAAACTTCTGGATTATCTTTGAATAAGGCTCCATCATTACTCTATGAAGATAATGCTGCTTGTATTGCACAAATTAAAAGTGGCTACATCAAAAGCGACAAGACAAAACACATATCACCAAAATTCTTCTATCCGCACAAGCTTCAGAAAAGTGGAGACATTGAGGTTCATCAGATACAGTCATGCAATAACCTTGCGGATTTGTTCACAAAGGCATTGCCAACCACGACATTTTGGAAGATGATCAATGGTATTGGAATGCATCAACTCAAGGATCTTTTGCCATGTCTAGGGGGAGCATTATAAGCACTGTACTCTTTTTCCTTCGTCCAAGTTTTTGTCCCATTGGGTTTTTCTTGGCAAGGTTTTAACGAGGCAGTGTCTTAAGCTCAAGTCTACCTAAATGGTGAACATCCAAAATCCAAGGGGAGTGTTATGTACAAATGTCTTTTGATGTTCTCCATGTCTTTTGATAATCCCCATTAAGATTAGACCTTTTGCTTTCCCCTTTGTAAGCCTATATATATAGAGGCTATATGTGTTGAAATGTTACATCATTCTTTTTGATCTCTTTTGCATTCTTTCTCCTTTGATTCATCATTGCACTTTGATCTTTCTTTGTGTTCTTATCAAGGTATATCTCTATCATTTTGTTCATAACAATATTCGTATTATCTTTATTTCTAACAGTTTTCTATTATTAAATATTATGTTCGCTTGATTTTTTGTCCTATTGGAGATAAATTAAGGGGAACGTAAAAGAGTAATTTCGCATAGACTATATGTTTGGTCCATGTTTTCTGGTACGGTGCCCGTTTGACGAACAATACAACAACAATATATTTGACAGCGCACGGACTTAGATTCCGACCAGCGACGATAAATGTGGACTGTATACGGATGTAGTGGGTGAAAACTCTAGCGGATAAATGACTCAACAATACTTACCTTTGTGACTCTGTCAATGACTTTAGCAAGATGGATGTAAGACCCATGTGAAAATATACTTTTACTTATTAATTTTACACTAACCTAATAGAAAGTCAAACAAATGACTACCTATAGAAAGGTACTCTTAAATTAAAGAGCACAAACATAATATTTGATAGTAGATGACTACATATGAAACCGATGTTTAATATCCATAGTAACTAAATATTTATTTTTCAAAATTTAAATGTACTCAATGCTTGTAAATAAACTTTGAATAAAAAAGGCAAATAGTTATTTACTTTTTTTGGGAATAGAGGATGTAATATTAATTAATTTAAAATAACGAGAGTAGTGCAAAACACTAGTATAAATTAAAGGTTATAAAATAGTAATAATGAAGTAGGATAATAATGAAGTAGATCATCAAAGTAATATAACAGCAAGGTTGTGTACGCGATCCAGTTTTTTATTACAGTAAAAGATAAATTAAATTTGGACGCAATGAAAAAGGCTAGGGCGGGACAAGTTAATTAGAAGAATTGGTCATTAGGGCTGGCATAGAAATCCTGCCCAATATTTGCATTGGACGGGAGTACGTTAATAAATGTTTTGGTTTCCCCGTCTTCAGTTTTGACCATGAAAGACCGGTCCTGGCCTGTGATGGATTCACCGATCTGCCAAATTTGTCCATGGTTTCTCTTCATAGGACTCCACACATTATCATTAGAACCCTTGATGCTCACTCCTGTCACGGCTCCAGCTCCACCCACATTGGATATCAACACCGAACTAAAGTATTGGGATGATTTTGTAATTGTAAATCTCACTCCATTGTTTCTCTGGCACCGTACCCTGATACAAATCGATAATAAATATATAAGTTAATAATAAGATACAATATAATCAAATGTATAAATGGATGGTGCATTGTTAGTTTTGAAAAAAAGAAAGGGTATCGGCACATGCAATAAACTCGATCTACATACATACCTTCTATATAATACGGGGACGATTCCGGCTTTAAATTTGGCAATCTTTAACCAAGCAGGCACAGCCATATCGAAGTGTTTCTTAGGAGGGTTGCACCAACCCAAACCCCCCGGGGGACAAGAATTAGTGGCCGTAACCGTGACTGATTTACCGGGTATGCACCATTGAGGATCAGCCATAGAGTCACACATGATCTCGAAGCATTGCCCACAAGAGAGTCCTTCATTGAACCATGCGAAGCTTAGTGCTGTTGTACCATCGTCTCCATACCATTCTCTTGTTTTCTGGTCATATCCACATGCCCCTCCTGCATTCATGTATGCACCCATTTATATCATATTATTATCCTAAATTCTTTTCCCATT
>OOIL02000294.1:654882-668772 GCA_900332095.2 Cuscuta campestris | reverse complement strand
AAAATAAATGTGTTATGTCAACAAATTGAAAGTCTTAATTAGGTATAAAGACCATTTTTAAAATAAAAAACTTTTGTAATGATGACTTGAACAAAAAATATTTTATAGGGACCAAACAAAACTTGCATTATGTAAAACTATTATTTTTTCAAATAATCATCCTCAAATCTAAATACAATGTGTACACTTTAATCTTTTTAGAATTTATAAATTATTTCAATAGAGCTATAAACATATTTTACCATTTCTTAAAATCGGTAAAAATATCACACCGTAAAAAATTATTAGAATCGACAAAAATTTCTCTCAAGTCTCTACGCCATGTTTGGCCCGTCTCAATTTATGGCCCATCAGCCATGCGAGAAATTACATTGGATGGCTTTGAGTTTAATAATGAACCATGCTAAACTTACACAAAAATTTGTTCCCAAACCTATACCAAAGGTATACACCAACATTTTGATGGTTCACACTAACTCAAAGTGTTGGTGCGTTAACAAAAATTAAGGGGTTGTTTGTTTCAGCCTCTTAATGGTTCAGATGTCTGAATGGTTCAGCACTTAATGGTTCAGACTCTTTGTTTCAGCCTCTTAATGGTTCAGAAGTCTGAATGGTTAAGAGATTTGCCTCTGAATGGTTAAGTATTATACAGAGTCTGAATAGTTAATACCTCTTATATGAATTTATCAGACATTTGCCTCTGAATAGTTAAGCAATATACTAGCTCTTAATGGTTCAGACCTCTTACTGGTTCAGCACTTAATGGTTCAGACCTCTTACTGATTCAGCACTTACCCATTCAGAAGTTGCCAAACAGCGCCTAAAATTGACACAAAGTGTTGGTAAGTTAATAAATATTAGCATTACACCAACATAAAATGTTGGGGCACACTTGCGGTGTACAAATGGGATACAAACCCTTGGGCTACAAAGAGCTTTATCATTTATTTTTATATCAAATTCATTCTTAAACGGGCTAGGAGTCACGTACGTACGGAAATTTAAATAAAATCTTAAATATTTTGTTCTTTCAAGTTTCAGAAATCACCTTAAATTGAACTAAAACATTGAGAAATGTACCAAAATAGGACTTTCATGTTTTTTTTAAATAAGACTTCACACTGTGGTAATGTAGTTGTAACGTGACACTTTACATGTGCGCATTACTATACTTTTTGGTAATGTACATGTCCATGTTTGGTAATGTAAATGAATTTTAAATCCTATTTTGGGAATAAAAAAATGGAATTCCTATTTTTGCATATTTTCAATGTTTTAGTCCACTATTTTGGTCTTTCTTCCTTCAAGTTTCAACCCTATTTTTTATGAAATATTTGCACTAAATAGCACTAAAACTTAAGTCATTTCTCTAAATAGTACTTAAATTGTTTTATTCCCTAAATAGCATTTAATAATGTCCATAATGACTAGTAATGGCGATTATTTACTTGAATAATGACTAATGGATAATGACTAAAAGTGCTACATTGGAAAAAAAACACATGTAGTGCTATTTAGGGAAAGTCATTATGTTTTAGTGCTATTTATGTAAATTCCTCTTTTTTTATTACTACTTAGAGCTGTGTTTTGCACGAACTTGTACTCCATATATTTTAATAGATGTCTATTAAATAAATTATTGTTTTTTTTAATTTTATAATAGTAATATATGATGTGTTTGATAAATATTTTCTAAGAATAAAATAAAAATACAAGTTTTAGTTTTAATATTGAATATACTTGTAATAAAATTTGTATATAAGAAATATGTTTATTATACATAGTGTAGCAAATTAGTAATAGATAAATAGTTTTATCATACATTCCTTTTAAGGAATATATGATAACTCTGAATATTTCGTTAATTAAAGAAATAATTTGTATACTTTAGTGGGCTTCCTCCTCAAGAACATAATGGTTATCCTCAAAATAAGGGTTTTATGATTTTATCTCCAAAACAAGGATTTGCACTGTCATCCTATGACACTGTATAATGGTATTCTACTGTGTTCTTGGTACTATATATTGGCATTATTAGCATTTCATTCCCATTTTTAGTATTAAAAACATGGAGCTCCTATTTTGGCACATTCCCAATGTTTTTTCCCCCATATTTTTGTCATTTTCACATTAAAAATATCATACTTATTTAAATGATACACATTTCTTATTTAATTACAGAAACTTATTCTTGATTAAAATTTATCTACAATGAGAAAAAAATATTCTACATGCCAAGTGATGAAGTAAAATCACTTAAATAGTGAAAAACAATTATTAAGATGTATATGGATAAGAATAAACTTATCAATGGATAAATAATACACTTTTGATAGTAATAAAATAAAATAAACTACTTGCTATGTGTGGAGAAATTAACTTACATGTTGAAATAAATTATTAAAATGATATTAGTAGCATTGTGTGAATATATTATATCTCATAACAAAATTCGAATTTTGATAGAGTTTTTGCTTATATCCCTCCCCCCATACCAAATTAGAAGCAAGTCGATTTGATAACGCGTTGGCTCGAGTTACGCGGGTTGAAAAGTTAAATATTATATATCCAATTTTCAAATTTCTTAGAAATATAATATAATACAAATTTGGGAATTGGTGATAAAATTTTAAAGAGAATACAATTCATGGCATGAGAATTGTGTCTAATAAAATAATTAGCCATGCAAAACTAAGTTGTTGAATACAAAATAAATGTGCTATGTCATCAAATTAAAAGTCTTAAGTAGGTATAAAGACCGTTTTGAAAATAAAAAACTTTTGTAACGATGGCATGAACAAAAAATATTTTATATGGACCAAAAAACTTGCATTATGTAAAATTATTATTTTTTCAAATAATCATTCTCAAATCTAAATACAATGTATACACTTTAATATTTTTAGAATTCATAAATTATTTCAATTGAGCTATAAACATATTTTACCATTTCTTAAAATCGGTAAAAATATCACACCGTAAAAAATTATTAGAGTCGACAAAAATTTCTCTCAAGTCTCTACGCCATGTTTGGCCCGTCTCAATTTATGGCCCATCAGCCATGCGAGAAATTACATTGGATGGCTTTGAGTTTAATAATGAACCATGCTAAACTTGTACTTACACCAAAATTTGTTCCCAAACTTATACCAAAGGTATACACCGACATTTTGATGGTTCACACTAACTCAAAGTGTTGGTGCGTTATCAAAAATTTACATTGACACAAAGTGTTGATAAGTTAATAAATATTAGCATTACACCAACATAAAATGTTGGGGCACACTTGCGGTGTACAAATGGGATACAAACCCTTGGGCTACAAATAGCTTTATCATTTATTTTTATATCAAATTCATTCTTAAACGGGCTAGGAGTCACGCACGTACGGAAATTTAAATAAAATCTTGAATATTTTGTTCTTTCAAGTTTCAGAAATCACCTTAAATTGGACTAAAATATAGAGAAATGTACCAAAATAGGACTTTCATGTTTTTTTTGAAATAGGACTTCACACTGTGGCAATGTAGTTGTAACGTGGCACTTTACATGTGCGCATTACTATACTTTTAGGTAATGTACATGTCCATGTTTGGTAATGTAAACGAATTTTAAATCCTATTTTGGGAATAAAAAAATGGAAGTCTTATTTTTGTATATTTTCAATGTTTTAGTCCTCTACTTTGGTCATTCTCCCTTCAAGTTTCAACCCTATTTTTTATTACCACTTAGAGCTGTGTTTTGCACGAACTTGTACTCCATATATATTTCTTTACATTTTATTGACTCTATAACAATATATTACTATTTATCCATTTATCTACCTAATAAAAATTCTAAAATGACTAATAGAATAGTCACAAAGTTCACAAATACTCCCTCCGTCCCGGAGTATTCGTCCAGTTTTTACTTTTGGAACTGTTCATCTAAGCACTTTGACTCATCAAATTCTTTCAATGTGTAAGCCTAAATACAGTCATGTGTGATCTTATTTGATTTGTCTTAACATATAGATTATTAATATATAATTTCTATAATTTTTTAATATTCAAATTACAAGATAAAATGGATTAAAGAAGTGTATTGGATGGTGTGTAAAAATGAAAGTGGAAAAATACTCTGGGACAAAGGTAGTATATTATATGAAGACTTTTTTTAAACAATCTAAATGATCTTAAATAAATTAAAAAGTGAAAACTTAAATTCAAATATGGCAAATTTGTGAACTTTGTGACAATTTTGTAGGAGACTCTACCATTTCCCTTTCAAAAAATTTTTTAGTATACAGAAATTTGTTGTCATTATACTCAAAACCCTTTTAAGAAATTGTATCACTCTTTAGTGCTCCTTTTTTATCTCAAAAGAGTTCCCATTTTTACTAATGGTTAAAATAAAGAGTGTATACTTATTGTTGACTTTCTAATTTTGTTCTTAATTAATGTCATAAAAGTAAAATGTGATAGATAAGTTATTAGTGAAAAATATGATGTGATGGGTAATGAATTAAAAAGTAAAGAGAGTGGGGTTCTAATAGAAAGTAGAAGTGTTTTGGAAAAAGAGAAAAAAATGAAAGTAAAAGTATTTTAAAAATAGAGGGAAATTATTTATAAAATAAGATTAATAAATTAATTACCCACACAATTGAAATCATAGGGTCCTCCAATCCCCTGAAGGTGGCATGAACTCCTCTGGCCCAATGATGAGAACCGCCTCCATATCTGGGGGCATGTAATTACTGTCTCCTATTTTCATCCTAACACATGGCTTTGGAGGGCCATTAATATGCATCGCAAGTTTTTTTCTTTCATTTTTAATAATTCTTCTTTTAAATTTAAATATTTTTTATATTTAGTTTTCTATTATTAAATATTATGTTCGCAATAGTCATTTGTTTGATTTTTTGTCCTATTGGAGATAAATTGAGGGGAACGTAAAAGAATAATTTCGCATCAACTATATGTTTGGTCCATGTTTTCTGGTTCGGTGCCCGTTTGACGAACAACACAACAGCAATATATTTGACTTCGCACGGACTAAGATTCCGACCAGCGACGATAAATGTGGACTGTATACGGATGCAGTGGGTGAAAACTCTAGCGGATAAATGACTCAACAGTACTTGCCTTTGTGACTCTGTCAATGACTTTAGCAAGATGGATGTAAGACACATGTGAAAATATACTTTTACTTATTAATTTTATACTAACCTAATAGAAAGTCAAACAAATGACTACTTATAGAAAGGTACTCTTAAATTAAAGAGCACAAACATAATATTTGATAGTAGATGACTACATATGAAACCGATTATGTTTAATATACATAGTAACTAAATATTTATTTTTCAAAATTTAAATGTACTCAATGGATGCTTGTAAATAAACTTTGAATAAAAAAGGCAAATAGTTATTTACTTTTTTTGAGGAATAGAGGATGTAATATTGATTAATTTAAAATAACGAGAGTAGTGCAAAACACTAGTGTAAATTAAAGGTTATAAGATAGTAATAATGAAGTAGGATAATAATGAAGTAGATCATCAAAGTAATATAACAGCAAGGTTGTGTACGCGATCCAGAACTTTAATACAGTAAAAAATAAATTTGGACGCAATGAAAAAGGCTAGGGCGGGACAAGTTAATTAGAAGAATTGGTCATTAGGGCTGGCATAGAAATCCTTCCCAATATTGGCATTGGAAGGGAGTACGTTAATAAATGTTTTGGTTTCCCCGTCTTCAGTTTTGACCATGAAAGACCGGTCCTGGCCTGTGATGGATTCACCGATCTGCCAAATTTGTCCATAGTTTCTCTTCATAGGACTCCACACATTATCATTGGAACCCTTGATGCTCACTGCTGTCACGGCTCCAGCTCCACCCACATTGGATATCAACACCGAACTAAAGTATTGGGATGATTTTGTAATTGTAAATCTCACTCCATTGTTTCTCTGGCACCGTACCCTGATACAAATCGATAATAAATATATAAGTTAATAATAAGATACAATATAATCAAATGTATAAATGGATGGTGCATTGTTAGTTTTGAAAAAAAGAAAGGGTATGTGATAAATTTAGGATTGGGTGTGGATAACTGGATTGGGTAACAAGACACTCGGGTTGAACCACATTAAAAGATTGAATCCAATCGATTAGTTAGTTCAACTCAAGGGCTTATATACCGGTTTATTTTCTCTTCAAGTTCCGATGTGGGATACTCTTTAACACTCCCCCTCAAGTGGACAACCGGGCCATTTTGAATCTAACCGGTTGACCACTTGTAAATGAACTCCCATTCCCTTGACTTTTTTTTATGAGCGCCAACACCTAAAGGACCACGAGTCGCTGGGTATGGACTTCCAGACGAGCAATCGTGTTAAACAGGCCACAGGCCGTTGGGTACATACTCCATACGGACAACTGGGCTAAAGACTAACGGGCCGCTAGGAATGAACGTCTAAACGGACACCTTGACAAACGAGGTGGGCTAAAACTGGCTCTGATACCATGATAAATTTAAGATTGGGTGTGGATAACTGGATTGGGTAACAAGACACTCGGGTTGAACCACATTAAAAGATTGAATCCAATCGATTAGTTAGTTCAACTCGAGGGCTTATATACCGGTTTATTTTCTCTTCAAGTTCCGATGTGGGATACTCTTTAACAGTATCGGCGCATGCAATAAACTCCATCTACATACATACCTTCTATATAATACGGGGACGATTCCGGCTTTAAATTTGGCAATCTTTAACCAAGCGGGCACAGCCATATCGAAGTGTTTCTTAGGAGGGTTGCACCAACCCAAACCCCCTGGGGGGCAAGAATTAGTGGCCGTAACCGTGACTGATTTACCGGGTATGCACCATTGAGGATCAGCCATAGAGTCACACATGATCTCGAAGCATTGCCCACAAGAGAGTCCTTCATTGAACCATGCGAAGCTTAGTGCTGTTGTACCATCGTCTCCATACCATTCTCTTGTTTTCTGGTCATATCCACATGCCCCTCCTGCATTCATGTATGCACCCATTNCACCAACCCAAACCCCCTGGGGGGCAAGAATTAGTGGCCGTAACCGTGACTGATTTACCGGGTATGCACCATTGAGGATCAGCCATAGAGTCACACATGATCTCGAAGCATTGCCCACAAGAGAGTCCTTCATTGAACCATGCGAAGCTTAGTGCTGTTGTACCATCGTCTCCATACCATTCTCTTGTTTTCTGGTCATATCCACATGCCCCTCCTGCATTCATGTATGCACCCATTTATATCATATTATTATCCTAAAGTCTTTTCCCATTTCATAAAACGTAATTATCAAATCACATTTCTTTTAAAATGATTTTATTTATAAATTAGTAAAAAAACAAAAGGTAAAAATTACATTGTTCAAAACAATATCAAAAGTTCTAAAAAGTATGTATATATAACAAGAAATACTCTCACCAATTTATCAAATAATCAGTAAAAAGGTGGATATAAACATAAATTATCGAGAAATCATAGTAGAACTCAGAGAGAACTTAATGGACAAATGGTGTATAAAAGAAGAGTACGTAATTAATACTCTCTCCATTTCAAAAAGTAATTCCATATTAACCTTTTACACATCCCACAAAACATGTCTACACCATCATAAATGTCTAAAGTACCTACAAATTAAGTTCGACTTGCAATAAAATACAAATATGTTGTATTTACAAAAAATTTACGGAGGTGGTATAATTACCCATGTTGTCGGGTGTATCGGGGGGTGATCCATAGAAGGTGGCATGAGCTCCACTTAACCACACATCATCAGCATTAGCATTGGTCGCAACATTGATGAGTAATACTAAACTAATTACATTAACGAGCCCTGCTACTCCACGCACACACACATAGCCGCCGCCGCTATACGAAGCCATTAGTATTTTATTTATGTATTATGTACAAATGGGAATGCGAGATCAGTATCTATTAATCAATATCACAATGACGTAGACCTCTATATATATATTCAGAATATGTAATTGGATTATTGGTATATGTATGTGCCTTTATAGGTATATTATTAAATAATACTACGTACCTAATCCTATGTAAAATTAGAGTCAATAATTATAAATTCCCCAATTCAAGTATCCCCTCGTCTTGGTATGAATTTTATTATCAATCCATCTTTAGTCGAAATTTCGGAGTAAGTTTACAATGATAAACTCCGCAAGTATCACTCCCTCATGGTATTTCGTCAATTAATTCATCACTAGTATTAATCTCGTACTCCGCACAAGCTCGTATATATTCTAAATTTTGATGTCTATTAAATAAATTATTGTTTTTTTAATTTTATAATAGTGATATATGATGTGTTTCATAAATATTTTCTAAGAATAAAATATAAATACAAGTTTTAGTTTTAAAATTGAATATACTTGTAATAAAATTTGTATATATCTTTATACAAATAATATGTATCACATCGTTTAATCATTATCTATTTATCAAAATAGTATGTAAGGAAAATTCCTTATATACTATTGAGACTTATAAAGCAATTAATTTCTTTATTAAACATATGAAATCACCCGAAGGAGGAGTAGAACATAATGGTTATCCTCAAAATAAGGGTTTTATGATTTTTTCTCCAAAACAGGGATTTGCACTGTCATCCTATGACATTGTATAATGGTATTCTACTGTGTTCTTGGTACTATATATTGGCATTATTAGCATTTCATTCCCATTTTTAGTATTAAAAACATGGAGCTCCTATTTTGGCACATTCCCAATGTTTTTTTCCCCATATTTTCGTCATTTTCACATTAAAAATATCATATTTATTTAAATGATACACATTTCTTATTTAATTACAGAAACTTATTCTTGATTAAAATTTATCTACAATGAGAAAAAAATATTCTACATGCCAAGTGATGAAGTAAAATCACTTAAATAGTGAAAAAAAATTATTAAGATGTATATGGATAAGAATAAACTTATCAATGGATAAATAATATACTTTTGATAGTAATAAAATAAAATAAAGTACTTGCTATGTGTGGAGAATAAATTAAATTATATGTTGAAATAAATTATTAAAATGATATTAGTAGCATTGTGTGAATATATTATATCTCATAACAAAATTCGAATTTTGATCGAGTTTTTGCTTATATCCCTCCCCCCATACCAAATTAGAAGCAAGTCGATTTGATAACGCGTTGGCTCGAGTTACGCGGGTTGAAAAGTTAAATATCATATATCCAATTTTCAAATTTCTTAGAAATATAATATAATACAAATTTGGGAATTGGTGGTAAAATTTTAAAGAGAATATAATTCATGGCATGAGAATTGTGTCTAATAAAATAATTAGCCATGCAAAACTAAGTTGTTGAATACAAAATAAATGTGTTATGTCAACAAATTGAAAGTCTTAATTAGGTATAAAGACCATTTTTAAAATAAAAAACTTTTGTAATGATGACTTGAACAAAAAATATTTTATAGGGACCAAACAAAACTTGCATTATGTAAAACTATTATTTTTTCAAATAATCATCCTCAAATCTAAATACAATGTGTACACTTTAATCTTTTTAGAATTTATAAATTATTTCAATAGAGCTATAAACATATTTTACCATTTCTTAAAATCGGTAAAAATATCACACCGTAAAAAATTATTAGAATCGACAAAAATTTCTCTCAAGTCTCTACGCCATGTTTGGCCCGTCTCAATTTATGGCCCATCAGCCATGCGAGAAATTACATTGGATGGCTTTGAGTTTAATAATGAACCATGCTAAACTTACACAAAAATTTGTTCCCAAACCTATACCAAAGGTATACACCAACATTTTGATGGTTCACACTAACTCAAAGTGTTGGTGCGTTAACAAAAATTAAGGGGTTGTTTGTTTCAGCCTCTTAATGGTTCAGATGTCTGAATGGTTCAGCACTTAATGGTTCAGACTCTTTGTTTCAGCCTCTTAATGGTTCAGAAGTCTGAATGGTTAAAAGATTTGCCTCTGAATGGTTAAGAATTATACAGAGTCTGAATGGTTAATACCTCTTATCTGAATTTATCAGACATTTGCCTCTGAATAGTTAAGCAATATACTAGCTCTTAATGGTTCAGACCTCTTACTGGTTCAGCACTTAATGGTTCAGACCTCTTACTGATTCAGCATTTACCCATTCAGAAGTTGCCAAACAGCGCCTAAAATTGACACAAAGTATTGGTAAGTTAATAAATATTAGCATTACACCAACATAAAATGTTGGGGCACACTTGCGGTGTACAAATGAGATACAAACCCTTGGGCTACAAAGAGCTTTATCATTTATTTTTATATCAAATTCATTCTTAAACGGGCTAGGAGTCACGTACGTACGGAAATTTAAATAAAATCTTAAATATTTTGTTCTTTCAAGTTTCAGAAATCACCTTAAATTGAACTAAAACATTGAGAAATGTACCAAAATAAGACTTTCATGTTTTTTTAAATAAGACTTCACACTGTGGTAATGTAGTTGTAACGTGGCACTTTACATGTGCGCATTACTATACTTTTTGGTAATGTACATGTCCATGTTTGGTAATGTAAATGAATTTTAAATCCTATTTTGGGAATAAAAAAATGGAATTCCTATTTTTGCATATTTTCAATGTTTTAGTCTACTATTTTGGTCTTTCTCCCTTCAAGTTTCAACCCTATTTTTTATGAAATATTTGCACTAAATAGCACTAAAACTTAAGTCATTTCTCTAAATAGTACTTAAATTGTTTTATTCCCTAAATAGCATTTAATAATGTCCATAATGACTAGTAATGGCGATTATTTACTTGAATAATGACTAATGGATAATGACTAAAAGTGCTACATTGGAAAAAAAACACATGTAGTGCTATTTAGGGAAAGTCATTATGTTTTAGTGCTATTTATGTAAATTCCTCTTTTTTTATTACTACTTAGAGCTGTGTTTTGCACGAACTTGTACTCCATATATATATTTCTTTACATTTTATTGACTCTATAACAATATATTACTATTTATACATTTATCTACCTAATAAAAATGCTAAAATGACAAATAGAATAGTCACAAAGTTCACAAATATATTATATGAAGACTTTTTTTAAAAAATCTAAATGATCTTAAATAAATTAAAAAGTGAAAACTAAAATTCAAATACGGCAAATTTGTGAACTTTGTGACAATTCTGTAGGAGACTCTACCATTTCCCTTTCAAAAAAAATTTTGGTATACAGAAATTTGTTGTCATTATACTCAAATCCCTTTTAAGAAATTGTATCACTCTTTAGTGCTCCTTTTTTATCTCAAAAGAGTTCCCATTTTTACTAATGGTTAAAATAGAGAGTGTATACTTATTGTTGACTTTCTAATTTTACTCTTAATTAATGTCATAAAAGTAAAATGTGATAGATAAATTATTAGTGAAAAAGTATGATGTGATGGGTAATGAATGAAAAAGTAAAGGGAGTGGGGTTTTAATAGAAAGTAGAAGTGTTTTGGAAAAAGAGAAAAAAATGAAAGTAAAAGTATTTTAAAAATAGAGGGAAATTATTTATAAAATAAGACTAATAAATTAATTACCCACATAATTGAAATCATAGGGTCCTCCAATCCACTGACGGTGGCATGAACTCCTATGGCCCAATGATGAGAACCGCCTCCATATATGGGGGCATGTAATTACTGTCTCCTATTTTCATCCTAAGAGCATCCACGGTGGTAGCACCTCTCATTAGATGCCCACATGTGAGCTTTATTTTAAAGATAGTATTGCAGCATCTCTTTGAACATCCACATCTTTTAATGGTGACATCTCTTTGAGATGCCTTGGGTGGATCCTATTCACATATAAATGCCATTTTTATATTATTAATTATGGATTTTTGTATTATATATACAAGTGTTAAATATTGAGTAATTAATTATTAATTAAAATATTTTTAAGAAAAAAAAAAGTGTAAATATTTAAAAATATTATCAATGACTTTTTTTATTGTTAAAAAATTTTGATTAAAAAATTAAAGGCACGGTGGTATTACCAAAAATAAAATAGGGTGTCATATTTTTTATGGAGTATTAATATGGAGGGCCATTAATATGCTCCGCAAGTTTTTTTCTTTCATTTTTAATAATTCTTCTTTTAAATTTAAATATTTTCCATATTTAGTTTTCTATTATTAAATATTATGTTCGCAATAGTCATTTGTTTGATTTTTTGTCCTATTGGAGATAAACTGAGGGGAACGTAAAAGAGTAATTTCGCACCAACTATATGTTTGGTCCATGTTTTCTGGTTCGGTGCCCGTTTGACGAACAACACAACAGCAATATATTTGACTGCGCACGGACTTAGATTCCGACCAGCGATGATAAATGTGGACTGTATACGGATGCAGTGGGTGAAAACTCTAGCGGATAAATGACTCAACAATGCTTACCTTTGTGACTCTGTCAATGACTTTAGCAAGATGGATGTAAGACACATGTGAAAATATACTTTTACTTATTAATTTTATACTAACCTAATAGAAAGTCAAACAAATGACTAACTATAGAAAGGTACTCTTAAATTAAAGAGCACAAACATAATATTTGATAGTAGATGACTACATATGAAATCGATTATGTTTAATATCCATAGTAACTAAATATTTATTTTTCAAAATTTAAATGTACTCAATGGATGCTTGTAAATAAACTTTGAATAAAAAAGGCAAATAGTTATTTACTTTTTTTGGGAATAGAGGATGTAATATTGATTAATTTAAAATAACGAGAGTAGTGCAAAACACTAGTATAAATTAAAGGTTATAAGATAGCAATAATGAAGTAGGATAATAATGAAGTAGATCATCAAAGTAATATAACTGCAAGGTTGTGTACGCGATCCAGAACTTTAATACAGTAAAAGATAAATTAAATTTGGACGCAATGAAAAAGGCTAGGGCGGGACAAGTTAATTAGAAGAATTGGTCATTAGGGCTGGCATAGAAATCCTGCCCAATATTGGCATTGGATGGGAGTACGTTAATAAATGTTTTGGTTTCCCCGTCTTCAGTTTTGACCATGAAAGACCGGTCCTGGCCTGTGATGGATTCACCGATCTGCCAAATTTGTCCATAGTTTCTCTTCATAGGACTCCACACATTATCATTGGAACCCTTGATGCTCACTGCTGTCACGGCTCCAGCTCCACCCACATTGGATATCAATACCGAACTAAAGTATTGGGATGATTTTGTAATTGTAAATCTCACTCCATTGTTTCTTTGGCACCGTACCCTGATACAAATCGATAATAAATATATAAGTTAATAATAAGATACAATATAATCAAATGTATAAATGGATGGTGCATTGTTAGTTTTGAAAAAAAGAAAGGGTATTGGCGCATGCAATAAACTCCATCTACATACATACCTTCTATATAATACGGGGACGATTCCGGCTTTAAATTTGGCAATCTTTAACCAAGCGAGCACAGCCATATCAAAGTGTTTCTTAGGAGGGTTGCACCAACCCAAACCCCCTGGGGGGCAAGAATTAGTGGCCGTAACCGTGACTGATTTACCGGGTATGCACCATTGAGGATCAGCCATAGAGTCACACATGATCTCGAAGCATTGCCCACAAGAGAGTCCTTCATTGAACCATGCGAAGCTTAGTGCTGTTGTACCATCGTCTCCATACCATTCTCTTGTTTTCTGGTCATATCCACATGCCCCTCCTGCATTCATGTATGCACCCATTTATATCATATTATTATCCTAAATTCTTTTCCCATTTCAAAAAACGTAATTATCAAATCACATTTCTTTTAAAATGATTTTATTTATAAATTAGTAAAAAAGCAAAA
>OOIL02000294.1:605368-654683 GCA_900332095.2 Cuscuta campestris | reverse complement strand
TTTTATTTATAAATTAGTAAAAAAGCAAAAGGTAAAAATTACATTGTTCAAAACAACATCAAAAGTTCTAAAAAATATGTATATATAACAAGAAATACTCTCACCAATTTATCAAATAATCAGTAAAAAGGTGGATATAAACATAAATTATCGAGAAATCATAGTAGAACTCAGAGAGAACTTAATGGACAAATGGTGTATAAAAGAAGAGTACGTAATTAATACTCTCTCCATTTCAAAAAGTAATTCCATATTAACCTTTTACACATCCCACAAAACGTGTCTACACCATCATAAATGTCTAAAGTACCTACAAATTAAGTTCGACTCGCAATAAAATACAAATATGTTGTATTTACAAAAAATTTACGGAGGTGGTATAATTACCCATGTTGTCGGGTGTATCGGGGGGTGATCCATAGAAGGTGGCATGAGCTCCACTTAACCACACATCATCAGCATTAGCATTGGTTGCAACATTGATGAGTAATACTAAACTAATTACATTAACGAGCCCTGCTACTCCACGCACACACACATAGCCGCCGCCGCTATACGAAGCCATTAGTATTTTATTTATGTATTATGTACAAATGGGAATGCGAGATCAGTATCTATTAATCAATATCACAATGACGTAGACCTCTATATATATATTCAGAATATGTAATTGGATTATTGGTATATGTATGTGCCTTTATAGGTATATTATTAAATAATACTACGTACCTAATCCTATGTAAAATTAGAGTCAATAATTATAAATTCCCCAATTCAAGTATCACCTCGTCTTGGTATGACCTTTATTATCAATCCATCTTTAGTCTAAATTTCGGAGTAAGTTTACAATGATAAACTCCGCAAGTATCACTCCCTCATGGTATTTCGTCAATTAATTCATCACTAGTATTAATAGAAATCACCCTAAATAGGACTAAAACATAGAGAAAAATACCAAAATAGAACTTTCATGTTTTTTTCCCGAAATAGGACTTTGCACTGTTGTAATGTGACTTTGCATTGTGGTAATATGACAGCGTACATGTGCACATTACTATACGTTTTTGGTCATGTATATGACCATTTTTGTTAATGTAAGTCCTATTTCGGGAAAAAACATGGAAGTCCTATTTTGGCATATCTTCAATGTTTTAGTCCTACTTTGGTCTCTCTCCCGCAGAAACTCGTATATATTCTAAATTTTGATGTCTATTAAATAAATTATTGTTTTTTTAATTTTATAATAGTGATATATGATGTGTTTGATAAATATTTTCTAAGAATAAAATATAAATACAAGTTTTAGTTTTAATATTGAAAATACTTGTAATAAAATTTGTATATATCTTTATACAAATAATTTGTATCACATCGTTTAATCATTATCTATTTATCCCAATGGTATGTTAGGAAAATTCCTTATATACTATTGAGACTTATAAAGCAATTAATTTCTCTATTAAACACAAGAAAACCCTCAAAGGAGGAGTAGAACATAATGGTTATCGTCAAAATAAGGGTTTTATGATTTTATCTCCAAAATAAGGATTTGCACTGTCATCCTATGACACTGTATAATTGTATTCTACTCTGTTCTTGATACTATATATTGACATTATTAGCATTTCATTCCCATTTTTAGTATTGAAAACATGGAGCTCCTATTTTGACACATTCCCAATGTTTTTTCCCATATTTTTGTCATTGAAAACATGAAACTTATTCTTGATTAAAATTTATCTACAATGAGAAAAAAATATTCTACATGCCAAGTGATGAAGTAAAATCACTTAAATAGTGAAAAACAATTATTAAGATGTATATGGATAAGAATAAACTTATCAATGGATAAATAATTCACTTTTAATAGTAATAAAATAAAATAAACTAATTGCTATGTGTGGAGAATAAATTAAATTACATGTTGAAATAAATTATTAAAATAATATTAATAGCATTGTGTAAATATATTAGATCTCATAACAAAATTCGAATTTTGGTAGAATTTTTTTTATACCCCTTCCCCCCATATATACCAAATTAGAAGCAAGTTGATTTGCTAACGCGCTGGTTCGAGTTACGCGGGTTGAAAAGTTATATACTCCCTCCGTCCCAAAAAGAATGGGACGGTTTGACTTTTTGGGAAGGGACTTTTTGGGAAATTAAGGGAGGGATATTTTGGTATTGACTTTCCAAAAATACCCTTGATGTGATGGGTAGATTATTAGCAAAAAGGTATGATGTGATAGGTAGGGTATGAAAAAGTAAGGGGTAAAAGTGGTTTTTTAATAGAAATGTTATGGAATTTAAGGGACGCAGTTTTTTCTAAACGTAACAAACTTTTTGGGACGGAGGGAGTATTATATATCCAATTTTCAAATTTCTTGGAAATATAATATAATAAAAATTTGGGAATTGGTGATAAAATTTTAAAGAGAATACAATTCATGGCATGAGAATTGTGTCTAAAATAATTAGCCATGCAAAACTAAGTTGTTGAATACAAAATAAATGTGTTATGTCAACAAATTGAAAGTCTTAATTAGGTATAAAGACCATTTTTAAAATAAAAAACTTTTGTAATGATGACTTGAACAAAAAATATTTTATAGGGACCAAACAAAACTTGCATTATGTAAAACTATTATTTTTTCAAATAATCATCCTCAAATCTAAATACAATGTGTACACTTTAATCTTTTTAGAATTTATAAATTATTTCAATAGAGCTATAAACATATTTTACCATTTCTTAAAATCGGTAAAAATATCACACCGTATAAAATTATTAGAATCGACAAAAATTTACCTCAAGTCTCTACGCCATGTTTGGCCCGTCTCAAGCCGTGTGAGAAATTACATTGGATGGCTTTGAGTTTAATATTGAACCATGCTACACTTACACTAAAATTTGTTCCCAAACTTATACCAAAGGTATACACCAAGATTTTGATGGTTCACACTAACTCAAAGTGTTGGTGCGTTAACAAAAAATTACATTGACACAAAGTGTTGGTGCGTAAATAAATATTAGCATTACACCAACATAAAATGTTGGGGCACACTTGCCGTGTACAAATGGGATACAAACTCTTGGGCTACAAATAGCTTTATCATTTAATTTTATATCAAATTCATCCTTAAACGGGCTAGGAGTCACGTACGTACGGAAATTTAAATAAAATCCTAAATATTTTGTTCTTTCAAGTTTTAGAAATCACCTTAAATTGGATTAAAACATAGAGAAATGTACCAAAATAGGACTTTCATGTTTTTTTCTGAAATAGGACTTCACACTGTGGTAATTTAGTTGTAACGTGGCACTTTATATGTGCACATTACAATACTTTTTGGTAATATACATGTCCATGTTTGGTTATGTAAATGAATTTTAAATCCTATTTTGGGAATAAAAATATGGAAGTCCTACTTTTGTATAGTTTCAATGTTTTAGTCCTACTTTGGTCTTTCTCTCTTTAAGTTTCAACCCTATTTTTTTACTACTACTTAGAGCTATGTTTTGCACGAACTTGAACTCCGTATATATATATTTCTTTACATTTTATCGACTCTATAACAATATATTACTCCCTCCGTCTACTTAAGATCTTCTCATTTTGACTTTTTGCAGTTTTTAAGGAGAGTTGAAAAAAAGTGAAAGTTTAACATAATACCCTTAATGAAAATGGATGGAGTATATTAAATGAGGTGAGTAATGTGTAATAAATATTGTAAGTGGGGGTAGTTGTGGTATTTTAATTGTTAAAAAATGAAATGAGAAGATCTATTATGGCCAAAGGGTAATTGGGATGATATATGGGAGACGGAGGGAGTACTATTTATACATTTATCTACCTAATAAAAATGCTAATGGGAGAAAGACCAAACTAGGACTAAAACATTGAAAATATACCAAAATAGGACTTCTATGTTTTTATTCCTGAAATAAGACTTACATTACCAAACATGGTCATATACATTACCAAAAAAGTATAGTAATTTGCACATGTACACTGCCACATTACCACAATGCAAAGTCACATTACCACAATGCAAAGTCCTATTCCGGGAAAAAAAACATGAAAGTCCTATTTTGATACTTTTTTCTATGTTTTAGTCCTATTTAGGATGATTTCTAAATGCTAAAATGTCAAATAGAATAGTCACAAATTTCACAAATATATTATATGGAGACTTTTAAAAAAATCTAAATGATCTTAAATAAATTAAAAAGTGAAAACTTAACTTCAAATACGGCAAATTTGTGAACTTTGTGACAATTCTGTTGGAGACTCTAACATTTCTCTTTCGGAATCTATTTTTGGTATATAGAAATTTGTTGACAATGTCATGGGATGACCCAGGGGCGTAAAATTGACGGTTCCTACCCCACCTAAATCCCCGGTAAAATCACCCACCCGGCCCGATCCGAACACATCCTCTATCCCCTTCAATTGCACCCCACAAGTTGATTTTGACTTTGGAGTCAAAATTTGTGAAAAGAGAGCATATTTTCGTGGCTCCTCAAAATAAAAACAGAGTAAAGTGGCACGTGCTGGGTGCTCCTAACACCGAATAATTCCGCCGCGTCTTCCGAAGTCCAAACACGGCCTGGTTGACCCTCCCACTCCCCCTTCCACGTTCCCTTCTTCACTCCCCCCCTCCCTACTCCCCCTATATATACCCTCAGCCGCCATTTTCCCACTCTCACTCCACAATTCCTGCATATTCAATTCAAATTCATATTCCCCGCCCCCTTGAGGATCTCTTCCCGACCAACTTGAAAATGGAGAGGCCGGAAAACGACCCGAACGGCACCGTTTCCCCTTCCTCCGGCAATACCAACTACAGGGGCGTGAGGAAGAGGAACTGGGGGAAATGGGTGTCGGAGATTCGCCGCCCCAATAGCCGGGAACGCATTTGGCTCGGCTCCTTCGACTCGCCGGAGAAGGCCGCCCGGGCATTCGACGCCGCCCTCTTCTGCCTGCGCGGCCGCAATGCTCACTTCAACTTCCCCGACACCCCTCCCGACATCCCCGGCGGAGAATCGTTCTCAATCCACGAGATCAAGGTCGCCGCCGCCCGTTACGCCGAATCGGATTCCACGGTTATCGGGTCCGATCCGTCCCCGCCGTGGTCTTCTCACGACGGGCACGGAGTGGAAGGTGAAATGACCGAAATGCCCTTAGGCGGCGAGTTTCTCCGCGGTGCCTCCTCCCCGGAAGCTCCTTGGAACGACCACAATAGCGACGGGGTTGTTGCCGAGGAGAGCTTCGGGTACTTTCCGGGATTCGATGAATTTGCAAATGACTATTATGCCCCGCAAACCAGCGAATACATCGACGACCAATACGATGGGTTCTCTTCTTCACATGGCTCTTTTCTCTGGAATTTTTGAAGCAATTCATTCTCTTTTTCTTGTAGAGAATCAATGGGCAATCATTCAATTCTGAATCTGGTCTCGTTTTTTTTGCCGGGAGGAATAAAAATAAAGACGTCCTAGCTGAAATTTATTTAGAGCTAGGTACAAGAGAACCATATATATTTGTGAGTCAAATAATACAAGGGTATATTAGGTAGTAAGTTTTGTCTCAATTTGTATACTAGTTTCCCGATATATTTATTTCTTATCCACTCTCTCATATTCTTATTTTAGAAATATGTGGTAGAGGAAGAGGTGATATACAATTTGTATACATTTTTGTTCCAATCATAGTTAAACATTCCAATTTAATGTGATGTGATTGAGTACCTAAGATTTCTTTTGTTTGAGAAAATTGTTCTTAGGCCCCGTTTGGTACAGAAAATTCAAATTATGGAATTAGAATTTGGGACTTCAATTCCAATTTTGGTGTTTGGTAGCACAAAAATTACTCCGTAATTAGATTTAGAACTGACCGTGCAAAAAAATGAACTGGAATTGGTGAATTCAATTATATGGAATTGAACCTCATAAAATTTCAATTCCAACTCCATTAATTCCATATTTTGGTGTTTGGTAGCACCAAAATATGGAATTAGAATTTGGGACTTCAATTCCAATTTTGGTGTTTGGTAGCACAAAAATTACTCCGTAATTAGATTTAGAATTGACCGTGCAAAAAAATGAACTGGAATTGGTGAATTCAATTATATGGAATTGAACCTCATAAAATTTCAATTTCAACTCCATTAATTCCATATACCAAACGGATCCTTAAAAAATTTGGTTCTACTCCCTATAAGTTTTGTTCTTTGTTTCTTCATTCCAACTTTATGTATCCGCTTGGGTCACAATTGAATATCATTTGAGTAGTAATTTAGTAAATTTACGCTAAAAAATTCTTATATAATGTTTGGTTGGAGGATTTAAAAATGAAAGAAAAGTATTAATGAAAAGAAAAGAACATTAAAAAAAAGAAACTCACAATCTTTATTTCGAATAAAGGTTAAAAAAATTGTTGAGAAGTTAAAAAAAAAGTGAAAAATATATGTTGAAATTTATTTAAAAGAGAATAATGTCCACATATTTGTTTCCTAAAAGAAAACTGTAGTCTAAAGTTATTTTTAAACGTTTCAAAAACAAGTGTAAAGCTATTTGAAAGATGAAAACAGTAATTGCTAATAATGACAAATTGGTTAATACTCATTACGTTTCTGAACTTTTTCTACTTAAACAAAAAAATTGTTTTTCTTCTTGCTTGATTACTTTTTTCTCCTTGAACTCACTTCGAATGAGAAATGCTCAAGTCAAAAACGTTTTTATCACAAGCAACATAAGCTTACCAGGACTAAAACATAAGTCATTTGCTGATGTAGAACTTAAATTTTTTTATTTTCTAAATAGAATTTAATAATGACTAGTGAAAAGAATAATGTACAAGTGATGCTGAACATTTAGTTGAATAATGACTAATAGATAATGACCAAAAGTCCTTGGAAAATAAAAACATATGATTTTATATTGAGAAAATCATTACTCCTCCGTCCCCCTAAGATGTTCTCATTTTGACTTTTGGTGATTTTTAAGAGAGTTGAAAAAAGGTGAAAGTTTACTATAATACCCTTAATGAAAATGGGTGGAGTGTATTAAATGAGGTAGGTGAGGTGTAATAAATAAAGTAAGTGGGGGTAGTTGTGGTATTTTAATTATTAAAAAGTGAAATGAGAAGATCTATTGTGGACAAAGAAAAAGGGCTATTGGTAAAATCTATGAGGGACGGAGGGAGTATATTTTAGTCCTATTTATGTAAATTACGCTACCATTTATGCATCTCACCAAGTGAAAAAAATATTTTAAATGATTAAAAAATAAAAATTAAATACACATTAAAAATTTATAAATCTAGCTTGTAACTAAAGTATTTGTGACCCTAGCATTTCTCAACTTCAATCATCCATAAAATAAAAAATTATATTGCTCCGTATAACATATTAACACAAATAAATCTCATTAGATCTACCTTCAGAATAATTTTAACAAATTATTTAATTATATTAATGTCATGTACTCCCTCCGTCACCCAGTTTTTGTCAACTTTTGATTTTTGAAACTGTTCATATAAGCACTTTGACTCATCAAATTCTCTCAATGTGTAAACCTAAATATAGTCATGTGTGATCTTGTTTGATTTGTCTTTACATATACATATAGATTATTAATATATACTCCCTCTGTCCCAGAGTATTTGTCCACTTTCATTTTTACACACCATCCAATGCACTTCTTTATTCATTTTATCTTGTAATTTGTATATTAAAAAATTATAGAAATTATATACTCCCTCCGTCCCACATAGATCTTCCCAATAGCCCTTTTTCTTTGTCCAATATAGATCTTCTCATTTCATTTTTTAACAATTAAAATACCACAACTACCCCCACTTACTTTATTTATTACACCTCACCCACCTCATTTAATACACTCCACCCATTTTTCATTAAGGGTATTATGGTAAACTTTCACCTTTTTTCAACTCTCCTTAAAAACCACCAAAAGTCAAAATGAGAACATCTTAAGGGGACGGAGGGAGTATTAATAATCTATATGTTAAGACAAATCAAACAAAATCACACATGACTATATTTAGGCTTAAACATTGAGAGAATTTGATGAGTCAAAGTGCTTAGATGAACAGTTCCAAAAGTCAAAAGTGGACGAATATAGCGGGACGGAGGTAGTAATTTCTATAATTTTTTAATATACAAATTACAAGATAAAATGGATTAAAGAATTGCATTGAATGGTGTGTAAAAATGAAAGTGAACAAATACTCTGAGACGGAGGGAGTAATTTTTAGCTAATTAATGATTAATATTTGTCATATTTGGCAAAAAAACCAATCCAAATGAATACATCCAGCCAAAAATGTTCAGTTGTGAATTCGTATGTCACGAAAAAAATTCCAAAATCTTTTTTTTTAAGTCCAAAATTTTTATAAAGTTATTCTAAAGCCCCCATAAAATGGCAGTATATCATTTTTTACATCACTAATTGAATCTCGCCAAAATCTTTATAAAGTTATTCTAAAGCCCCCATATATGGACCAATTGTTTTCCGCATGAGAAAAAGGACACAACAGCACATATTATATGGGGGGGGAAAAGACAAACTGTGGGGCACGTCCTCATCCTAGGACTCCATCACTCCAATGCCTAAATATACTTGGCAGGAAGGCATATAAATAAAGAAAGTACTAAATCACCTCATTTAGCTCTTCTCTTTGACCCTTTCCTCTTGCCCAATTTGGGGCCTTTGATTGAGAGTGCAGCTGCAACACTCTTCCCCTCCAAACTCTTTGTCATCTTCACCACACTTGACATACCTTTCCTTGCAGATGCCCGGTGCTCAGGCCGGCGGCTAATCATCTTGCGGTCAAGAGGCCAGTACGCATACGGCTCGAGTTTCCCCTTGCGTGATGTGTCACCACCTGCCTTCTTGCTCGCGTACTCGCTTCCCGTGTAGGCCCACCCAGAGTCTGTTGTTTTTCTGCGCTTCTGTGTTTTCCTAGAGGACCCCGCTTCACTCCTCGCACCACCATCCGCCGCCTCCGCCTCTGTGTCGGAGAGTGAGGGCTTCTTCTTCTTTGGCTTGAAATCTTCGTCGCGGATGATGAGATGACCCTCTGCGTCTATCTCCATCTCTTCATCATCGGACTCTGGCTTCCGCTTGCGGGTCCCACATGATCTAAGAGCAAACCTTGTCTTCTGTTGATCCAGCAAGTCAAGCGGCTCGTCATCTTCCTGATCAAACAAATCCTCTTGCAAACTCTTGGATGCTCTACGTGTTTTCTTTGAGCTGAAATTTTTGAACAACGTTTCTCGTGACTTTACTCTTTTCTTTTATATCTTGAATTTTCCAATTATCAATACAAAAAAACTCAAACCCACCGTGATGAACATGCCTCTGACCTCTGCATTGATGTGGCCCGACCTCGTCGACCAGAAAAACTGTTCACACCCGCAGACTCTCCCTCACTATCAACGCCAAAATCCGAAAACACTTTTGTATGATTCCATCTACTAAGCCTGAAACAAGGATGGGTACTTAAAAACCTTTTGGGCAACAAACGTGCTTGGTTATTACTTATTAAAGCACTCTAAATGCCTTGGAAAATTTTAGATATATAGGATAGGGAAAAACCTGGAGGTGGTTGCTTTTGATATATGAGATCTACTTTCATCAGAACCCCCATCGAACTTCCTTTCTCTCCTGTCCTTAATCTGTGCTTTCAGAAGAAGCAACTTAATATACATGAATCATATCTCCCAAAAGTATCATTGTACTTAAGGTGAAACATTCCTAACCTTTCTTATGTTGGTGAGAAGCTTCATGTGCTCCTCTGGCATTACTGCCTTAACAGCATCAAAGCCGCACTTCTTGATGAGCATTTCAAGTAGCAGCTTAACCTAAAAATAGTATTCAGCAAATGCTCACATATACAAGTCCGATGAGGTTCCTGAATTGAAAATTACACACATTACAAGAAGGGCCGCAGACCTTAGCTTTAAAATGGCTTTTAGTACTGTCTTGCCAGCTCATTAGGCCTTCCACCATGCCTCTTAAATGAGAGTGCAATCCTTCAGCTTGTGATTTGGCTACTAATACCTTCAAGAGACCTAAATTAGCCTGCATTTGTGAAACAGTTAAGAGCAGTATGATGGGGTACCATTTGTGGATAAAACTACTGAACTGAAAAAAATACACAAATAAAACCAGACAACTTCAACCCACCTTAATTATTTCCTTATTCTTTTTCCTAAGAAGGAGAAATGCAGATGGAAGGACATTGAATGAAGCCACAACAAGATCCGTGAATTCGTAGGCCAACCGAGCTAAACCTTTTGTTGCCGCGCTAATCATGTGTGGTGTCTCCCCAGCAAGGCCGCCAGCAACCTACCACAAAATACCAAGTTTAAGCTACTTTGTAAGTTGAGAATATAAAACATATTTTTTTCAGTGCGGACACTTAATAAAGACGTAAAAGGACTCATGCACAACAAATACCCTACAAGGTATACCATGATAAAAAACTGCTGTAAATGCTCCTTTTTCCCACCTCTCTCTTCATCCACACAAGCATGGCCAATCTGGACGAGGATATCGTATGCCCTATTCCTTGTCCTTTTGTTAGCCTAAAGGCATGGAACAAATGGCAATTATTATCACGAAGATATAGCCCATGTTAGGCACATATGAGGATACAAAAAAAGATAGATTTATAATATGTAACACAATATAAACTGTGAAAAACAGAGACTACACCTCTTTGAGGGCAAGTAGAATTTCTGTCAAAAAAGAAGCAACAACTTCACGTCTCCTCTGTTCAAAGTTATCCTGAGCATTATCCCACGCTATGCAGGGTTAGAACATTTGGAAAGCATCAAAGAAAATGATACAAGTACATAGACCGGATAGCCGCATTATTCTTCACCTTGGATACATGGACAATCAAGAAATATAAGCAGTCAAGTCTGTGACGCTTGGCTGAAAAATGGCATGCTGGCAGTGCTCCGACCATAGCATTTAGCAACTCCTCAAGCTTCCTTGAGGTAAACTCATCAGATTTCTATTCATAAAGATCCATAAAGTTTGTTACTCCATGATAGTAAAACAATCTGGTACAAAATGTACAATCCCAACTCTGTTGGGGTATGAGGGTCAAGATGTACAGTCTTACCCCTGTAAAAACAAAGAGACTGTTTCCATTAGACCCTAGACACATGGATGCATCCATTGCCCAAAACTCTATGGAAAGCAAGAAACAAAAGAAGTTTAATATTCCATTTGGATTTAGTCCATTATGTGCCCAACACTAAAACATTGTCAATAGTGACTGTTTTAGCTTCATTGGCAAAGGACGAAACTCCATGATGATGATGATAAGAATAATAATACGAATATGTAGTAGTAAAATATTGTTATTATTCATCCATGAAAATTACTATTAGTAATAATAAAATGAAGGTATTTAAAAGTTTTGCGACAATACGTATCCTTACTGAAATTATTTTTTTGTTATTTAAGGCAGGGCAGAGTTTTGGGGTAGTAGAGTACTCATCTTTTTTGAACAATTATGAAACATGTGGTTCAAGAATATTGGAGTGGCATTTAAAAAAACATGCTACCATGGTTCGGCAACAGTTTAAAGAGTCCACTAACTCCCTCCATCTGAATTTAGTTGTTCACTTTCTAAAAAAAATCTCATTTTTAAAATTTAGTTTTAAATGTCTAATAAGTCCTTCAAATGAATTTGTCACTCCCTCATGTCAACAATGATCATACCTGTTTCATGCATACTTTATACAATTCACCATAATATTTTATTGAATATAGAGGTAGATCACTAATCTTGAGGGAGAGAGTAGATTTGGTATTTCGCAATACTCTGTTCTAGAAAATGTGTGGTTCATAAGTATTTCAATTAGAGACTGTAGGACACGTTTTTTAGCTAAGATATGATCACTACTCCTAACTAAAAACACAATCCAATGTGTAAACATCACATAACAAATGTAAGATATAGTGAAATACACAAATGTGTAAAACTCTGTGCGACAATATAAGCAGGAAATTTTACTTGAAGCATGATCGAAAGAACTTTATATGCCCTTTTCTGGACTAATCCCTCATCATCCTGAAACGCAAAAAGTAAGAGAAACGGAATTCAATTCAACATCATCCATTCATCCTGCATGTTGATCCCATCTATGGTAGGCAAGTGGTATGAAATTTAGTGTTAAGTGTTAACACTACACACTTAAGCAAAGTGCTAAAGTACAATAAGAGACAAATAACTAACCTTCAATGCAGACTCTATTACGTTGAACAATAGATCAATTTCCTTGGAATCTAATCCAGGCAACAATGAAACTGCCAGATCAAATAGCTGAGCCCTACATAATGTATTATAAGGATTGTTCAATGATTACTCGAGTACTAGCTAGTATACTTCATTTGAAACACTTTGGTTTAGAATCATGGAATGCAGGAGTTCCAGACAGTTTATAAAATGAGGAAAAGTTTAGAGGGCTTAGTATAAATCTTACCTCATTAGTGGCAATGAAACTTTACCAGAAGAACTATCCACCTGCATTGCGTTAGAATCTTTGGAGCACTCTATTTTACTAGCCTCTTGTGTTACCTTCAAGAGCTTTCGCATGGTACTCGAGAAGAACCCAGTGACTACCTTTTTATCTGAGATAGAAGCAAGATCACCTATAACTGTCTGTTACATCACATGCATAATGCATTATAATCCATTCATAAAATACACTCCATATAGAATTTATATCTCGAATGTAGACAGAAATTATTGAGAGTAAGAAGATGACTTAGTTTGCAACTTTGCAAAATAGGAACTTTAACTCAAAAACAGTGTGCAAAAGAGGCTGATTTTTTTGCTATTTAATTGCTGCAAAAACGTGGTGACTCAAAACATGAAACAGTATTTTGTGATTATATAGCTTTACATATTTGCATTAAAATCTACCTCTTTACAAAAGCAAGATGATTTATTTCCTGCCCAAAGTTTCAGTTGTAAATAGGCCAGGTTCCGGGTGGCTTGTTGGGTTAGGTGGTTGATTAATTATTATGCGGTTATCTCATGCCAGTTGCCACCACCAACCCACATCATCATCAGTTACGCATGCTTCACTCTCTCCAATCCATCCACAACTTCTATTTTTAACCGCCCATCTTCTTATCTATTCCTCTATACTCACCGATGCTCAGTGCTCACCACACAATTCCGTCAAAATTGACCATTGTTCTTCCCTCTTCATTTCAGATGGAAAGTTACGATCTCAGCCACCTAATTTTTCTTCTCCATAGCATTCTGAGCCCTGGGTAGAAACCCTTAGCGTTGGAAAGGTGACGACACAAAGAGAAGGGGGGTAACGATGCAGAGAGAGAACAGATGTCAGCGCTGGTCTAGGGTTTCAACCCTAGCACATCCATTGTTTGATTGTTTGAATACCGGTAACAGCTATTCCAGTTTCTCATTATAGTCTTAGAAATTTTGGTGTTGAAAAGGCAGGGCAATTTTGAGTCCAACTTGAATCTTTTCCAGGCCTCTGGTGTTTCCAAGGCAATTTCTAGCACTGGTGGTGGGTATGGTGGCTCTGGCGAAGGTAATGCAATAAGAGGAGGCCATGGACAGTGGTGGCCAGCAAGCGGTCATTTCTCACATGGTACATCTTTGTCACTACAATCTATTTAAATTGTAATTCATTTTTACGAATTAAAAGCTAAAATTTCCTGTCTATTTTACCTTCATAGTAGTAAACCTTAAACTTATCCTAACCGAATATAGCTCAGTGGATCTTGAGAAGAGTAATGAGCCTGTTTGGTGGAGTTTTATTTGAGTGAAATGCATTTAAGTTTCATATATGTTGAGTAAATGTGGTTATTTGTATGTAATTAATGAAATCAGGTTCTACAAGTCTAGTTATCATGGCGCCAAGGCGAGGCGCAGCGCCAGTCTACCACCATGACACCTCGACGACTAGGCGACCTCCTAGACGACAAACAATTAGTCGACCTCCTAGGCAACCTAGGCGGCGACACATAAGAAATCAGGATTGGTATACATTAGTAACACTAAGGAACACTAATTTAAATATAAACACATGTCTTTTCTAAACCTAATCAAAATTTCAAATACACAAAAAATATAAACACACCATAATATGAAAAAAATGAAATAAGAAATATGATTAAAACACAATGTATGACTTCATAGTGCAAAGTAAATATTGAGTATGAAAAAAGTCACTGACTAAAAGGCATAAGAATTTTCAAAAGGCAATGCCTACCAAGGGGAGGCCTAGGAGAGGCAAGGGATGCAAAATAAGGCGAGGCGATACACCAAGGCGAGAGGAGCTGACCGCTAGGACGCCTAGGTGACGCCTTGATAACTATGTCTACAAGTTCATATATAAACTTTAAAAAATAAATCTTAAGAACCAAAATGAAAGATTTTGGGAGGTCTGGGTTGTGAAAGTCAACCACATACATACTAGCAGAGGAGCTGCTCGATCAAATACCGGAATGTTTTTTGTGTTTTTTATTAGTTTTTCTGGAAAACAAATGATTTTCCAGATTGGTGGACTTAATATAAGATTTGGATNNNNCCCCCCCCCCCCCCCTGTTTTTGGTTAAAATCTTAATGTGATTTTTTGTTTTTTATTCTTCAAATGTTCATTCTTGCTTTTATCTTTTTTAGTATTTTGTGCTTAAAAATTTTAAAAGTTTCTTATGGTTTCATTTCTTCTTGCAAGAAATACAGCAGGAAATATGGATAGCTCTTTAACGCCTCTTCTCTACACACTCATTGAGGAAAGCTCTTCACATTTACACTTTTCATTTGTACGCAAATCCGAAATTAGCTCATTATTGTTGAATATAAGTTCAGATTTATCTTTATTGATGTAAACCCTAATCAATTTTTTTGGTGGAGTGACATTGATGTTATTGTCCCGAAGAATTTTTTTACAGTGGCAAATCCATATTAAATACATAAATGGCCAAGAGCTTCTTGGAAAAGGGGGGGCAGAAGAGCCATTGCTGAAGCCATCATTATAGTTAGAATCTCATCATCTTCCTCAAGGTACTTGGTACATCTGAATTTCATCATAGATTCTTTATATTTTCTTCATATTTATTTCATTAATCTCTTCATTTTTTAATCAAGTCACCTTGAAAGTGTTTGATCATTTGTCAATCTGATAATTCAACTCCTTTAAATACCAGCTGCTGATCTTATTTATAGAATTTTGTTGAATCATTTAATCATGCACATACTCCTTTAAATTTTATCATGCACATACTCTTCCAATAAAAATAGATTTGTATTAATTCATGAAAAATGAGACATGTATATTTTAGTGAACAAAGTCATATTTTGTTTCAGTTTTCGTCTTTGTATGAATATTAGCAATTAGTGAAAGTTTTATGCTTAGATATATTTCAGGTTATGAGTAGTGAAATCTGTTTGATGGTAAGTTTATGGTTACACAACTAAAAAAAGGTTTTATTGATGAGCATATACCACAAATTCACAAGGGGTTGTTTTCTTATACGTTTTTGAGTTAGTTATGTATCTTTTTTCACATCATGCATGTGTCAATCAACTTTTTTCTTTGTACTTTTCTATTTTTTGCTCTTTCCCCATCATTTTTTATTGATCATAGTTGTTTCATGTTAAAATATGTTCCACTGGTGATTACCTTTTTTAATGTTTCATTGAGATTTCTTGGCAACATAGAATAAGTACCTTCCCTACTTTTCAGTCAAGTGTTGCATGAAGGAGCACAGCATGTCTCCACAAGTTCGGGCTCGAAGCCAGCAACTTCCAGGGCATTCCCTGGTTAGTGGTTACTATTTTTTGGGGGTTTTCATAAGTATTCGTTCAAGATGGGGAATGCAGGAAATGGTTGGGAAATAGAAAACACTAACAGAGAGAATAAGCACTGAAACAAGCTTCCTAACGGGTAAAGATTGAAGGAATGCATTCACAGAAGTAAAAGTCCCTATTGATAATTGTTATGCTTATTCCTCCAGTTGGTATGGGAAGGATAATTAAAGATAACTGGGTTGGAGATTACAGACCAGAGTAATATATGGAATACATTGTCTTTTATATTAATTTATGTAAAGTGATTTACCCCGTATTAAGTTTGTTGTTTACTTTAGATTTCACAGGGAAAGCAAATACAGTTAACAGATTGATTACAACAAACCTATAATATTCACGATAGTGTATTTTATAAGTTATAGTAATTTACGGAGTATTTCTCATCCTAAGAAATTCTTACAATTTTATGTTAGCCAATTTTATGAAATAATATCGATGTATAAATAAATTACATATAATTGGAAAAATATTCTTATTCTGCAACACACGGGTAAAAATTTAGTAACCATAATGGAAAGAACAAAATTGTTAGAATTTCAGATAGAGATATTTTTCAATTCCATGTGACAGAAAGAACTTAACTGAAGAGAGTACCTATTAGCAATAAAACAATTTTCATCGTACGAATAAATTATGTTGTTCAACAGTAAATATGCGATACTGCTATGTTAAACTAGTAAAGAACTTATTTTAAGTTACTGTACAGCCATGATTATGTAGGATTCAGTCTAGTCAACATACTAGATTTATAGTTTGAATTGATTACAAAATTAAAAGGGAGAGGAATTTATTTAGCACTGTGAGGAATATTTAAAAATTACCTGCAAAGGTCCAACAGTGTCTTTTGAAGAATTCATGAAGGCACCAGAAAGAAGCGGCAGTAATTTGCTAGCAGAGACCCGTATAACACTCAAATTATCAGATGCAACTTGTGTGTTGTAATGTGTAATTGCTCGCTCCTTGTGAATGTTCATACCCACATTAGATGGATCATGTTTTCCCTCTACAATGTTCTTGTTCTGTTCAATGAGAATGTGCAAACTGGAGCATATTATACCATGAATATCAGGCTCTTCAAGCAATACTCTATGTAGTGCCTTCTCCAAATCCTTGAAACTGTCAGCAGTGTCTAGAGGGTAGTTGCAAAATGATGGCAACAATGACCATAAAGAGTGTACAATTCCGTCAGTAGTTCTCGCAGAGATGATCTTTCCTCCTTCCTCAAACTGCAAAAAAATGTTAAAAATCATAGACCTACCAGCAGGAAAGAGAAGCAAATATGGGGGTAAAGCAGGCAGAAATAAGACATTTGGCAGCAAAGTCATACCGTGGCAGACCTCTGCTTCATAGTTCCAATAATGGACATAATTTTCTTGGTAAAGAAGCGTAAATGAGCACCAACAATGTAATGTTTCAGGATAGGAAAAAGCCACAAATTGGCCTCTGATAAATTCTCAGAGTCCAAATTAAGAGGAACAATGCTCAAAAAAGTTTCAGGTCCCATAGCACCAACAGCTGATCCCACACATTCATGTAGCTGCAATCAGCAAACCAAAACTAGATCGCATTGCGTCCAATAATAATGAAAAAAGGCCAGAAAATGGTAATTGTATCATCTATTCATATAAGAATAAATTAAAACTATATGCAAAGAATCTCAGGATTCTCAGCCATCAAGTAGAAATTTTCAACCCACACAACAGAAATAACTAAATGGAGCCATTATCAATTACCCAAAGATCTTTCTGTTAATAAGTCTCATTTTCTTAGAGCCTTACCCGTTTACGATATGGGAAATCTTCATCGGGTAGCTTTTGCATCTCAGCCAAATTTCTAAGGGCTCCTTTCAAGAAGTAAGAAGAATATTGACCTGAAAGGAAAATAAAAGAATGAAGATTACTCCTTATTTTAAGTGTCTATTAAACAAATAAAGTAAGTCAGAGATGATAAATTAGAAAAAGAAAAACCTGATAATAATCTTAATGCGCTTTGCAATCACAAGAATTGGCTTGTTGCATATAAGAATATACGGATGGAAGTCATGAAACTATTTACCAAGACTATATAACTAGAGAGAAGGAATGCAGTTACCTAGTTTGTCAAACATTGTTGAAACAATTTCAAGTGAAATATCCCAAACTGCTGCATATTGATAATCAAACAAACTTTCAACAACTGCGCACACTTTCTCAATAATAGTTGGAGCTGATTTCCTTTTTCCGTCATTAGAACTCAACACAACCTGATCAACACCTTTTTTTATAATGCTGTCGTCAATGCACACATTTATTAAGCTCTTAGAAGCTTCCTTTGCAGCGAACAAAGCCTCCTCATGTTCAGAAACCAACACATCTGCAATCCACAGGGAAAAAATACAACCAATCGTATTTCATGAGTTAAAAATTGGCTCTACTGAAATCAATATATCTATTTCCATGGATTAAAGCAATTATTCCTCCCAACCCCCTCACAATCACCCCCAAACAATTTACTTTGAAACTGTGTACTCGTAAAATTATTTATGACAATGAATTTTTGGGTAAAACAGAGACAATGGGGAAACAACTAACCACTTAGTTTGCTGAATACCAAAGGGAGCTTAACCACACAAATCTGCCTATTAAGGGAATATATTCTTTTCATCCCAACACCTAACAAGCGAACAGTAAATGCTGTGTTATCAGCTGATGACTCATTAGTAGAAATTGACATGGCCAATGAGCACAGAAGGTCCAAAAGCACTTCTGGTGAAACTTCTGTTGGGTGGGTACAGAGTGCATTGATGGCATCTGTTACACATCTAGTAACAAGAGGTTGACGCAATTCCAAGAGAGTTTTGAAGTACTTCAAAATTTTCACTGAAGACTCCCTAGACATAAATGGGAGACAAATTTTAAGTGCATCAAGAATGTACAGAACTTCATGGGCTCGTTTTGGGCCTTCAGAAGAATTTTGGTTTGATTCTCCTTCATGTGCTCCTATTGGGCCTTCAGAAGAATTTTCGTTTGATCCTCCCCTAAGTAGATGAGCAAATACATTCTGGATGGCTTCACTTGCTGGTGCCAATAAAGTTTTGAGTGAAGATGAATTCTGAAATTTTTGTAGTACTTCATGAAGACAAATGTGAGACTGTTTCCTCACCTGTTACCATCACCAGCCAAAATAAAAATGATAAATGTGACCATTTTTAAAGAAGATCGGCACTTGCAAAACAGACATCTTTTGGCACATTTCTATTACCAAAAGAAAATACAGAAGGTACTGCATGCACAATCATACTCTGTTACACATTAGCTTTAGCGTTTTGAAAATATTCTCCTTTGGTAGCTTTTGGTGTTGTATTTTCATCTAAAATGCTAACGCTAATCACAAGCACTATTACCAAACGAAGCCTCAGTCCAAAGGGCGAACACCCCAACTTTTAAGTGGATAACTGGATAGTTATGGACAGCGTCAGATCAAGCATGAAGACTTAACTATAAGGTTACATCTAATTGATTACTACATGCACTACCATAAATTCAGATTTTACACTTTCTTCCCACTAGAACATATTGAATTTAGGTACCTACTGATCAAGTAAAGACAGAATTTTGATATTAAGCAGGGAACAGACAGGTGCTCATAACTAAATATATTGCCCTGTATCTTAATTTTAGTAGAAGAAAATCACAAAACAAGTAAGAACCCATAATCAATTCCCACTTTATATCACCCAGTACCAACAAAGACCCCAACTTTTTAAAATTCACAAAAACATTAATGCTATAAGGTAGAACAAGTCCATTAAATGATCCACGACTCCTGTTTAAAATCAAACTTGCATCAGTTTTTGCAATGAATATACTAACTTTTGGTCGACCATCCGCCACAAAACCAAGCAGAAGACCATAGAGTTCAGCTATATCGACCCAGCTCGCATTTTCTCTGACAATCAAAAGATAAGAATTGCACTTTAGACACGAGATAATCCCCTGGTCGCCAATCTTTTTCTGGGTAAGAATCCGGATGATGAAATTTGAAACACAATTGAATTGCTTCAGCAGCACAGCTTTGCTGATTCTATAAATCGCGAGTGACAGAATGGTCGAGAGAGCATCAATGATGTGAGCCTGGGGCTCCACTGCTTCAGCCGTTGATAGGCGTTGGAGTGATGAGAAAGTGAGGCCAAAGTAGGCTACGGGGCTAAGAGGAAAGTTCTGATCCTTTAGCTCCTGTGACATTTCATTAATGGCGGCACATATGTGAGCGTGAGAAGCGTCCATGGAATCGCTGAATTGAGATAAGACAGAGGAGCCGAAATCATCTGCGTCGACTAATTCCATATCGTTCATATCCATGAAGTGGGGGAGTATTGATAGAGTTCGGATCCTTTGAAGCAGAGGCAACCCAGACAAATTGCTAGGCGACGCGGGTTTCAGGTTGTTACGAGGTGTAACCCTAGCACACCTAGTAGGAAAGGCGTGCCAAGGAAGAGGGACGTGAGGAAAGAGGGAAAGGAAGAGAGAAATAGGAGAAGAATTTGGCTAATTATGTTCTTGTTATTTATTTTTAGAGTAAAAGAACTCTATTTATAAGCAAATTATACCATACAATCGGCTGTACCCAAAATTGGGTACAGCCGGCAAATCAAAGAAGAAATGGCGTTGATCGGAGGAGCTAGTCGGGTCGGGTCGGATGAAGGCAGTTGCGCCGAAGGAGAGCTGCGTCAGATCTGGAGGAAGAAAGCGGTTGTATGGAAGGGAGATGTGCACGGTGGATGGAGGAAGATGTTGACAGGCCGATTCCTTCTTTGATGTGCGTCAGATCTGGAGGAAGAAACCGGCAGCTGATTCCTTCTTTGATGGGAGACGCTGTATGAAAAACCCCCAAACCCACCTGGAGGAGTCGATCGATCTGATCGAATGAGAGGGCTGCAGGTGTGAGAGAAAAAAGAAAAAAATATTTATGGTATGGATTTTATTTATTTGAAAATGAATATTAAGTTTTTTAAGAATGAGTACTATTTTATTTTAGAATGTACATTACGTTATTTGTAAATAAATTTTATAATTGTATTGAATAAATTTGTGAAAATGAGTACTAAATTATTTTACAATGAGTACTACATTTTCTTAGAATGAGTACCACATTATAGTTATATTTGTGCGAGAATGAGTACTACTACACTTCAGAATGAGTAGTACCCGGATGTACCTATCTCTAGGTACATCCGGTTGTACGATATAGGAACTCCTATTTATAATAACAAAAACTCTAACTCTGTCGGTTCAAGAAAAGCATCGAGGTAAAGAACCGAAAAGAAATCCTCGAAGGAGCTTATATATTTGCTCACCTAAAGAAAATCTAAATTACAATAATAAATAAAGGATAACCACAAACAATGGATAAATAAATGAAACTCAAATTAAACATAGTCTTGGAGTCGTGCTGGGGTTCTAGTCGCTCGACCCGATCGCCTCAACGTATTTCCGTGCTCCTTTGTTGTAGCCCGACTCCCACCTTCTCTCGTATCACTTCCCGTAACATTTCCCTCCGCTTCAAAAAGGTCCTTGTCTTCAAGAACTAGACCCGGATAGACTTAGCGTAAGTGATCCGCCGGTTCCCAGGATGCATTGATCACATCCCCGTTCGACCATACCACCAACCACTGCTCCTGCGCTTCACCCCGTTCCCAAGACTGTCCTTGCACGAATAGCCCGAACAGGTACAGACAATGGGCCCCTTCGTGGAACTCTGTAGGTAGTGACTGGACCACCGGCGAAGTACTCCTGTCGACAAATGGGCGCAAAAGAGAGACATGGATGGTGTCATGGATCCGTGTGCCCTCTGGTAACTTCAATTTATATGCCACGTTTCCCACCTTAGCAAGAATCTCGAAGGGACCATAAAAACGTCTGCCCAATTTAGCCGACATCGGTTTGGCCACGGAGAACTGGCGATACGGCTGCAACTTAAGTAGAACGTGATCCCCCACTCCAAAGGTCATGTCCCGTCTATGTTTGTTTGCCTCGACACACATACGTTGCTGCATTCCCAACAAATTCTTCTTCAATTCCTTGAGGAGCCCCTGCCGTTCGGAGAATAGGACATCCAGGCCAGGGACATTGCTTATATCGTCGGTGTACTGGAATTCAGAGCCAGCTCAGCCCATGCTAGAAAAACAGACCATTTGGACGGCCGATCGTGACAAAATGCCCGGAGGTATTGTTCGACCCCCCGATTTCGAACCTCGGTCTGGCCATCTGTTTGCGGACGATAAGCGGTACTCCGCTTCAAGGATGTGCCACTCAAGGTGAACAAGGAAGTCCAAAAATTGCTCATAAAGATAGGGTTTCGATCCGAGACAATGGATCTAGGGAATCCATGGTGTTTGATGATGATGTCGATGAACAAAGTGGCAACCTTTGGTGCGTCGAATGTGGCCGGGAGAGTGCCGAAGCGGCTGTATTTAGAAAGGCGGTCAACCACCACCATAATAGTTGTGTACCCTCTGGATGGCGGGGGACCCACAATGAAGTCCATAGTAACATCGTCCCAAACCCGAGCGGGGACCGGGAGCGGCTGTAGCAATCTGCCCATTTTTTGTGTGGACGATTTCGTTGTTTGGCACACCACAATTAATGATTTTTCAAAAAAAATGATTTTTCAACTGACTTAGAAAATAATAATTTTTATCCCTCAAAATTAATTAGTTTATGCAAAAAAATTATTGTCATCCTTACAAAAATTCCTAGACTCAATAAAAAATAAAAAGTTTTCAGAATCTTCTCTTCACTTCAAAAATCTGCGTAGGGGTGAGCGTTGATTTTTATCTCCGTAAATTTCTTGATACGCCTCTTTTGCTTTTCTTGATACGAAAAATAGATTTTCGATCATCGTTGAATTGAATTTAATCATCCTGTTTGTCATATATCAAAACCAAAAAAATATTCCAGAAAATAATAAAAGGGTTTGAACTCATGTCCAACACATATTCTAACTTTTGACTTTTTTATTGGAGTCATGATCTTCCTGACTTCCTCTTTAGAACAAAGACCAACTCAACCAACTCAGGAGTTCCTCATTGGGTGGGTGATCCATGTCCCCTTCAGAATGACATTTCATAGATCCCCGTGCACAGATTTGTACCTGAATTGTAGGACCTCAGGCGCTACCAACTCTTCTAAAACCAATTGGTGTTAGAAGAGGCGTATACCTTAGCCTTATAGTGCATTCAGCACACAAGCGCCCACGATTACATGATTAAACATCGGCCTAGCGTTGGGTGTGAACAACCATACTTACCGTCATCCAACATACAAGGTCTTGGAATAAACCTTCGACACAAAAATAGACTTAAGAACAAACTTTGGGTACCAGGCGGTACTTAGCTCGGCACTAGGGTACCGACATGGTACCTAGTATCGTCTAGGCGGTACCTGGTACTGACTGGGATAGAGTCTGCCAACACCATATGGCATGTGATGGTATCCAGCTACCGTCTGTCTGAAACTAGGTACCAAAAGGTAGCAGGTTCCAACAGTGCAGAACGGACTGTGGCGGTACTGCCTACCGTCTGAGCGAAAACCTATTTCTGCATCAGACGAATTCTAGCAACAATCCACTTCCAATTTCATATAACTCATTACTAATATGTTAATAATTCAATTCCCAAATACTATCTAATCATACCATTATTATAACCATAACAATTCATGCGTTCTAACCCACAAACTACCAATAATCTAATTGAACTATCACACGTAGGGTTTCACATAAATCAACCATAATAATTCTATGAATGTAAGATCCAAACCTATACTCACCTCGAACGTGACAAACGAAAGCTACGAGGAACAAATCTAACGAACAGCGGTGATGGCACGACTTCTCTTCTTTTTCCTTCCATTCTCTTCTTCTTTCTTCTATTCTCTTCTTCTTCCTTCTCTTCATCATCATCATCATCATAATCATCATCATCATCATCTTCTTCTTCTTCTTCTTCTTCTTCTTCTTCTTCTTCTTCTTCTTCTTCTTCTTCTTCTTCTTCTTCTTCTTCTTCTTCTTCTTCGGCTCTGTCTCTACTACTTTGCATTTTCGGTCGGCAAGGAACGAGAGAGAGAGAGAGTGAGGGTCGAGAGTTGATGTAAATATGGCGGCACGTGTGAGGTTTAGGCGTGTAGGGTTATATTTATAGTTATAGGGTTTTGGTCGCCGTAATTAAATAACGTACCTTGATATAAAATATCCTTTTTAGGCCAACTTGCTCCAAATTCAAATCCATTTATACCGTTGGATTTGTCTCGTCGAATCCTACACAAGGGTATAATTTCTATATTTTATTAACGAATATTTAAAATAAACTTCAGGTTCGTCTCAATAACTAATTAATTATTTTTAATTTATTAACTCTGATATGCCAGGTTTCGGGGCGTTACATACGAAGCATTATTTTTGTGGGTCTTGCATTTACATATCACTTCTTCTATTTTTTCATAAAAATAAATTTCATTAATAATCTCTTATAACAAGTAGTTTTCTATATTTAGTCTCTAATTTTAAGATATTTAATTCACGGTCCACAATTTTTATTTTTTAATTAGTCTTTTAAGCCAAATATGACCAAATATTTTTTTAACATATACTTTCAAATGACCGATTATAGAATACTTTTGAAAAATTAAGGACCACAAATGTAATATCTAATATTTGGGGACTATATATAAAGGAATACAAGTTATAAGAGAGCATTTATAAAATTTAATCTTTTTATAATTAGAGCAACTTTCAAATCTAGTCCAAAGTTCTTCACGATAGACTAAAATATGGCCGCATTATTATTTTTAAGATTTCTCAAACTAAAAAGGACAATTTACGTAAATAGGTCTTAAACATATCACTTTTCCCTAAATAGGACCAGTTCTATCTTTTCTAACGTTTGGCAATGGAAAGTTCCAAAATGTCATGTCTTTGAGAAAAATGACCAGTTACACAATTCAAGTAGAATAAGCAATATTTAAAAAGATTTGAATATTCATTGAAATAATCATTCATATCCAATACTTGTTGCTAATGTCCACATTCGTAGAGTCATTCGTATAGCTAATGACCACATTCGTAAAGTCATTCGTATAATCAGTCATTATTCAATACTTCTTGCTAGGGGTGTTCAATCGGATTGATCCCATCTAGATCCGATCTGAAAATTCGGATATCCGAAAATTTTAGATCGTGTTAAACTCATTCCATATCCGGTCTGAAAATATTCGGATAACCGAAGTTCAGATATCCGAATTTTTGGATCGGATCGCTGGATTATCCCAAAAGTTAATTGTTTAGCAAAAATTTACAAAAAAAGGTAAAATAGCAAAATCATCCCACAATATCAAATTAAATATAGATTTACTAAAAGTAAAATTCCACCACTAGGTAATGGCCTAATAAAAAATGATACCAAATTCAATTTGGGAGTAACTTTGGTAGTTTGGCCTAAACAAACAAAAAAAGCACTACTAAAACAAAAAATTCCAAAATGCTAATGCAAAAAGTCCAAAATGCTTAAGTTCCAAAATCAACACAAAATTGCATTAAACATATAGCCATAATATATATCCATAAATTCATTAAACATATAGCCAAAAAAATCGGATATCCGATTATCAAAAAAATACCAAAATTTGAATCCATATCCAATCCGATTTTTCTCGGGTATCCAATCCAAAATATCTGAAAGCTAGAATATCGGATAGGATGTCCATTTCTCAAATCGGATCTCCCTAGATCGTGGACGAATATTTCGGATCGGATATTTTTTAACATCCCTAGTTCTTGCTAATGAGGGCATATATGGAAGATCATATAGAATAATATGTCATAAAGGGAATAAAACATACTTAGTCTATTCAGGAAAGTGTACTATCTTTTAGTCCTTTATGGAGCAAAATTTTCAACTAAAAATAACCTTAAATTTTGATCTTAATTACTACTCCTAACTTTGTGAGGTGCAACTAAAGTTGTACTCGTTAATTGATAATAATGCTCAATTTAGTCCCCCAACTAACAACCATCAACGACACCAAATCAACATTAAAACTTATACTAATTTCTCAAAATCGTCATTTCCAAATGAATTTTTTTTGAGATTGGTCCATTTAAGAAAAGAAATCTACATGGATAAGAGTAAAAAGATATGAAAATACTAAAATATGAGTCATAATTCTTTTAAGACCAGAATGGGAGTATAATGGTATTGTGATGTATGTATACGTATTTGCAATGTGATTTAAAAGTGATGACAGTGTAATAAGTCAGCTGTCGGCAATCTGCGCTGGCACTTTGGTGCCCGGCGTCAACAGATGACAATGTGGTAGCGATAGTGTGGGAGTTACAATGTGACAATGTGGTAAGTGTGCATGTGTAATAATGGTAGTGTAACTCCTATTTGGTCGTAAAAGACTTAGGACTCCATGATATACAACTAGCGGCACTAGTTTTGGCATTGAAAATTTGATGTCCCTATTTATATGGTGAAAAGACATACATCTACATTGATCATAAAAGCTTGAAAAACCTTCTCACATAAACAAAACTCAATTTGAGGCAATGAAGATGCTTGCAATTAATCAAAGACTATAAACGCATCATCCACTATTACTCCAGTAAGGGTAATTTTGTGGCAGATGACATTGGTTGAACTCCATGTTTGAAACATTAAAAAACTGAAATTCTTACAAAGAAAAGTCAAGATCCATTATACAAAGAGACAACTGGAACAAGAAATCTCCATTCAATCAAACAGAGGAATATACTCCGTCGCATTTTATATTGCCCGTTTTGAACCTTGAGCATATTTAAGGAAGAGAAAAAATGGTAATGACTTTTCAAAAATGCCCTTACTTTTTTAGGGAGGTGGCGATGAATTAGTAGATAAGGTGGAGAAAAATGGCTTATTTTAGGAGTAGTTTAGGTATTTTACCCTTAAAAATTTAATAATATAAGAAACAGACAACTTATTTTGGGACAGACAAAAAGGAAAATTGACAATTTAAAATGGGACGATGGAGTATCAATTATGATTGGTAACACTCTAACTCACATAATCCGAACCAATGAGTTAGCAAATCGGATTGCTACTAATATGATATTAGAAATTATCCTAAATAGGACTAAAACATAGAGAAAAGTACCAAAATAGGACTTTCATGTTTTTTTCCCGGAATAGGACTTTGCACTGTGGTAATGTAACTTTACATTGTGGTAATGTGGCAGTGTACATGTGCAACTTACTATACTTTCTTGGTAATGTATATGACCATGTTTGGTAATATAAGTCCTATTTCGAGAATAAAAACATGGAAGTCCTATTTTGGTATATTTTCAATGTTTTAGTCCTACTTTGGTCTTTCTCCCATATGATATTTATTTGCACAATATTTTAAAAAACATTTAAAATAAAACATCCACTCGTATTAATTTTAAATAAATATAAGTAACTAAGAATAAACAAATCAAACGTTGCATAAGTCTTTAAGAAACAACATCACCAAACATTCTTGTAATTTAAATAAATAACTTCAATTGAATAATTAATTTTAAGGCCCACCACTACTGCCAGGTAGCTAGAATGAAGTATCAAAACCCCCGCAAATCTTTACTACGTCCCCCAATAAATTAATTAAGGCAAAAAGGCAAGTACAAGTGGCCTAAAAGTTCAAGTAACTAAGATCCTCCTCCTCAAGTTCTGTAGCTTTGATAGATAGATTCCCTCACCCTAAGAAGCAGTGTGGTCCTCAATGCATCCTGCCAATCACCGACCACACAATTAAGAATAGAAAGAACACACAAATCACCATTCTTCATCATTGTCCAAGAAAATCATGAATTGCAGTAAACCAACTCATCATTCTATAAGGCAGACTTATTTTGTTACTAACTGAGAAATGATTCAATATACAAACCATGAAACGCAACGGTGGAAATGGTATATTCAAATTTGTCAGCGGTTAACAGTCTAGAACACTATTATGCTGCCGCTAAAGATTTGTTTGACAAGATCCATCCACAGAACTTAGAATTTTGAACTATGACAAGAGGAAATCACATCCAAGAATAGAATAATGTTGAAATGGTATATGCTCAAATTACCAGTTGGGTCACGCTATCATATTCGTTGGCAGCATCCATGAGCTTTGCCGCATTTTTCTCGCCCAATGACGCAGCCAAATCCTGCCATCATTAAAGCAATACACACTATGAATGTTGTCAATTACTTCGCAAGCGAAGCAAGTTTGAGAGTTGTTGAAAGCCAACCACGCCAACCCGATACAGTACCATGAAAGTAAAGCTCATTTGAATGGCATGATTACAAAATGTTATAGATGCTAGAACAAAGTATTTCATGATGGCGCGGCTCATAAGACCTTCAGGAAGAAGAGCATAAGGAACAACACTAAAGATTTGGAGTTAAGTACTTCAAACTTTGAACAGTCAAGATTCTATTTTAATGTCAGTGATCTCCAAACTTTGAACCACCAACCCTATCTTAGTTAAGATTAAGGCAGTGGTGGTAATGACACATTCTCTCATAGACTTTAAACATCTTCAGGCTAGCACTATTTACCATTAGACTTTCCATGTTACATCACTTCAGTGGAAAAATGATCTTTTACACTAATCATTTCAAAAAATACCATGTAGATACAGTAGAAAAATAACTTGGGTCCACATACCACCAGTAGCTTATACTCCTGCGTTCCTGAGAATGTTGGATCCAGATCCTATAGATGGATATTCAACATAAGTCTAAAGTATCACATCTTGATAAAGTTCTCAAAACAATAAGAGAAACATTTTTACCTCGTACTTCTCTAAAGCATTCTTAATTGCAACATTATCACCAAGGCATAGTTGGCAAAGACCAGCATTAAGAAGATGCTCTCTAACTCCATATTTGAACGAGTTGTTATTCGCAGAAAGGCACGCTATCTCCTCATATATTTTAATAGCCTTTGGATATCTAAGAACTCAGTCATGTTTTAGTCTTGATTAGTTTGTAGCGGCGTTTAACAAGCACACAACCTTATGAAAACGCTTCATATTTCTTTTTCGTCAAGCAGCTATGCTGTGTTTGTAAGCCTGCCAATGGGTCGTGTTTGGACCTAGTTCCGACCCGAACCTGTCGATTATTTTGTGGATAAAGGTTAGACATAATCTCTGTTTACCCGACCAGGATTCGGACCCGTTTTAAAAATTCTACAACAGGTAAGGGTTTGGATAACCCTGACTAGACCCAACCCGATATTAAAAAATAATAATTTTAATTTTTTAATGAGATAATAGAAATAAATAATGTATTTAGCCTTTTTGTAAAGTTATCAACACTTCCCCACAAAAAGATCCTGCAAAAGAAATAGAAGTTAGATACCATAAAAAAGTAAAATTATTTATGTCACTTGAAAATGTAGTCTAAATATGAGTTATAAAAATAGAAGCTCTCAACCAATTAAACCCAAATTTCGACCTGATCCGACTAAGAGCAAGTTCTCCTCAACTAATTTTATCACTTATTACTTTTTCTTATTGGCCCAAACCCAACCCATTGACATGCCTATGTATATGGAGGTCCGCATGCTTACTCTTCCATCTCAGCAGAAAGTTTAGCAATTTTAAGTTTGCACTGCTTTGCAAATGTTGATACATTTTGCCTTTCGAAATAATCAACTGCTGTATTATACTGCTGGATTGCTATTCCAATGTCTTGCCTTTGCTCATATATTTCAGCAATTTCCTGCACTTACAAATACACTATACATAAAGTGATCTCATAAAAATATTTTACTAGGGAGCTGCTCATATTTCGGCAATTTCATGCACACACAAATACAACAGCAACAACCCACTTTAATCCAAACTCCATTGAGGTATGGCGTCAAGATGCATGCAGTCTTACCCTACCTCTATAGAAATAGAGATGATGTATCTGTAAGAACCACGATACCTTGGGGCATTTGTTGTCCAGAACATCGTAGAAAGTAAGCAAGGTAGAGTTATGTGCCATTTTGATTAAGTCAAATATGACTCTGAAACTAAAATATTGTCAATAACGACTCTTGAGCTCCTTTGAGAATGGGCAGTCTCCACATACACATACATTAAACACAAATTTATCTCTTAAAAATATTTTACTAGGTAGACACATGAAGTTCTATATACGAACGGTATTCCATGCAATAGACTAACTAGTACTAATGCATTATACTAGATAGACAAAGAAATAGATAATAGTACTTCTGAATATGGAGTTGAATCATTTCTGGTTCATGTAGAGCTGGCCTGGCATAGCTATATATACCTTACAATATCTTCCACACATGCTGAAATCCCCAATGTCCGCAAATATCTCTACTGCTTTTCCTAGGTATTCCACAGCCTCTGCGACATTTTTATTGTTGAGACTTAAGAATCATCTACTTTCAACTTAAACAGTAAATATAAAAAGCAGAAGGAAGAATGAACAGCCTCCAAATATGCAGATATACTTAGTGGAAAAATATTAAAACATATTAGTCACAGCAAACATCTTTCCAAAAAATGACAAGCCATCAAAATGTCTATTAGTTCTAGTTTCTGGATACCTACACATCATCTTAACTGACTCTCAACTCACTACACAATAAGTAAATATAGCAAGTTCATATATATCCAGGGGATAATGTAACAATAATATGTTTGGAATGGCTTATTAATCCCGTGAATAGGGAATTCCTGAGAATTGGCTTTGGGAAAAAAAATTAGATCTTGTGAGATTACGAGGAATATCTTATTCCCCATATTGCATGAACCACAAGCCCTCATATAGCATGGTTTTTACACAATTACGGGGAATTGGATGATTTCCTTCATCCAAACATGAAATAATTTACTACATGGTAATTCAAATCACATTACCACAATTCCCAATTCACAGTTATTAATTTATTATATTCCAATTTCCATATCATTCCAAATGAGAATAATATGTAAAGTTAAACAAGAGAAGTAAAGCACAAAGCTTCATAAAAAGTTTTGAATGGATTTCTCATTCCCAAAAATTAAGCTTGATATCCATGTTTGGGGTCCAAAAGTTGGGAATCATGGGATTCCTCCCCTATTTCTGAAAATGCAGAACCTACCATATCAGAGTGTTATGATTTGAATTTGATTGATGAGAATTCACTCAATTCCTAAGAATTGAGCAAAACGCAAGGCAGATTTCGAGGGTTTGTGGTTTATACAATTTTAGATATTGAGATTCCTATGGATCCCGTAATTCCCAACTTTTGGATCCCAAACATGGGTACCAAGCTCAATTTCATGGGAATGGGAAGCTATTTCAAATTTTGTATGAATCCAACTTTTAAGAATTTGGTGAATGCTCATCAATCCCAGCATAATACACCATCCGCCCCTATTTGATCTTTCATGATTGACATGGCACGAAGTTTAGGAAAATGAAATTGTTTATTGAAATTTCTTTAGAAAGGAGAGAGGAAATTTGTTTTAGGATAGACAAAAAAGGAAATAAGAAGATAAGAAGATTAAAAGGGGATGGGGAGAGTGTTATCTAATTCTTGGTAATTCAAAATTCAAAATCACATCAACTCAATTTTGAGTTATTCTATTTCAACGGCCAAACCATTCCAAAAGAGACCAAAATGTGAACTAACATGAGAAATTGAGAAGTATAACACGAGGACTCATTTATTGCACCATATAAGGTTTGGAGATGGCAGGTTTTTGGAAGCTCGACTAGTTCTCATAGAACTGCTTATCAGGGATGATGAACAATGCCTAAGAATATAGCGACAAAGTATTGTACTATCTTACTGAACCTGGAAAAATGTAATAAGGAGAAAATGTTTGCAGACATCTTCAAATTATATCTATGGACATGCCTTTGCGATTATATTTCTTGTAGCTGAGACCAGCCTCAGCATATGCATTAGCAACCTCAAGTTTTCTATTCAACTGCATATATGATATCAAACAATAATCAAAGTAAGCTTACAAGAATATGATAGGCAACACATAAACAAGCATACAAATGTTCATATTCCAGGGAATCCAGGGGACAAAGCAAATACCTTCAAATGGCATCCAGCCAATTTGACAAATGCATCCCCCGCTTCATCCCCTAATACAATAAGCACGGTGTAAGAAAACTGTTGTCATCCCGTGGAACATAATACAGGTAAAACATATACACATTAAATATTAGGCTCAGCAGATTTAACAGAGTTTGGGGTGTTGGCTTCTGTTTATGTTATAGAGAAGTACTGGTTTTCTATTGCAGAAGTTAACAAGTTGCATAATAAAGAATCAAGCGCACCTATGATCCAAGTAATACTACCATCATAATATCAACTACTTATATGCATTAAACAACAACAAGGATCTATCTATGAGACGCACATCGAATAAAACAAGCTTTATATTCTTCAACTAAAATCAAGGGTAGAGCAAGTTAGACAACAATCAATAGGTATCCAACACTAGAATAGAATCACTTTGATCCAGAACCTATATCAAAATAATATGATATCATCACACACCAGAGACTTAACAAGATATCCTATTACAATTTCTGAGTAATCAAATTAATCATTGACGATTGGACACAATTACACAAATGAACTCGCGAATCCCAATGGAGCAGTGAATCAGAAACTTAACTGAACTTGAAATATGTCAATGAATGGAAAAAATTAATGTGTAAAAACAAGGTACATGACATAGCGAGCTTGAAGGAGTTGGCGGCTTTCTCTAACAATTCAGCTGCATCATTGTATTTGTTGCCAAAAAAAGACCAGCCGTCCATCTTCTTATCGGCTTTCTCCAAATAATCTTCTCCTTTCGCGATTTGATCCTCCTTCGCTCTCTTCAAAAGTAGTGCCTCTGGAGGAAGCCATCGCTCGATTTCTTCGTCATCCTCTCCTTGGTTGCCTGTTGCCATTGCCTCAATAGGAAATTTAGGGTCCAAAGAAGGCGAGGAGAAGAAGAAGAAGCGAGGAGGTAGAAAATGAGGAGTGTAGACTGTCAACACAAGTCAGATGAAGAAGAAGAAGCGAGAGAGGAGATTGACGGAAAATGACCTGCTAACATAGAACAATGGCAGGTGGGTGATATTGCCTCCATATTTGTTAATATAATTAAAGTATATGTACCAAAAATTGTACGGAGTATATCACTTTATACTCCAAAGGATGCACCAACAGTTTATGTGAGTGTAATACTAGTATGATGATTTACAATGATATAAAATATTAGTATTAATATTTTTGATTGAACTATTATTTTGTGTCATTATAAATCGTTAAAATGCTAGTGTATCACTTTAGGATATAATTTGGATTACATTTTTTGGTGTAGTTTGTTGTTAATAAACCACTCCACTTTTCTTTTTCTTTTTCTCCTTTGCTTTTGCTTGCAGGACTTTCATTCCATTGTACTTGGTGTTTTATCTGTTTTTATTGTGCCCTATCATTTTTTTTTGTGCAGGTTGGAGCTGGGGTCTCTTAGAAACAGTCCCTACTTCCGAGTAGGGGCAAGGTCTGCGTACACACACCTTCCCCAGACCCTACTGTAGTGGGATTCAACTGGGTTGTTGTTGTTGTTTTCTTTTTCTTTTTCTTTTTCGTTTGAATAAACACTATTGCCTTTTTTAGTAGAAATTTAATTTAAGAAATCACCTATAATAGGAGTAAAACATAACTCTTATCATTAAAATAGGACTTTCATGTTTTTATCCTCAAAATAGGAGTTTGCATTGCGACAATGTGGTACCACTTTGGTACCACTTTTTCCAATCCTTTCAGTTGGCGGTTGATTAACATGCAATAACCCAATAACATCTAAAATGACATAAGACAGGTTTGTCATTATTAAGACTTGTTTTTTCAAAGGACAATATTGTGTTAAATTGAATGATAGACGTTTACCAAACATGGGTCGATACTGAATATCTTTGGCTGCATTGAGGGCTTTAAAATTTCCAAACTTGAACATTTTCTCCGGGAAATCTTCATCGTTGACATGTGTTATCACTGTGTCTTTAACAAATGACAGTTTGTATAGATGGTCAGTCAAATTTTGAGTATTCTTTGACACAATGGGATTCTCTATTCCATGCACTTGTCCCTCTTTTAATAGAGGTTTGAAGTCTGGGATCAAATGTTTTTCACAACATGCATGAATTCGATTTCCCTACATATTAGAAACGATATTAAGTATTGCATACATGAAATTCAAAGAATAAAAATATGTTGGTTTCCCTACATATTATAAACGATTTTAAGAATTGCACGCATGAAATTCAAAGTATAAAAACATGTGGATTTTAGTTGAAACATAAAACCTGTTCATCTTGGAAAATAGCTTCGTGTGCATAGACTGTGCTCGGTGTAGTCGTCCTCGACTTACAATCGTAGCTTCGTAGGAGTCTTAGTTTCACAGCATCCTGATGCCTCGTTGGGTGCAGCCTCTTGAGAGGAACCCAATGGGGAGACATTTCGTTTTACTGGAAATTGTGAATATACTCAGAATAAAGATGATGAACTATATATACTGTTGCAGCGATGCCTTCATGTAACCGCCCGCCAGGTTCTTCAAAAAATCAATCTCCGGCAGTTTCACAAGCATCGTGGGAAGTATGTATCGCAGGTTTGTAGTGTCGTGGGTGGGATATTGCGCAGGGTGGGTTTAGGTTTTTTTTTTCGCACGTTGTATTTCCACGTAGATAAAATTGGGCCGTAGATATGTTTCAATGGCATTAAAATTGGACCATTGATTTTGGGTTTTGGCGGGTAAATTAGGCAATGGATTTTGATTCGATTTTTATATATATAATAGATATGTACCAAAAATTGTACGGAGTATATCACTTTATACTCCAAAGGATGCACCAACAGTTTATGTGAGTGTAATACTAGTATGATGATTTACAATGATATAAAATATTAGTATTAATATTTTTGATTGAACTATTATTTTGTGTCATTATAAATCGTTAAAATGCTAGTGTATCACTTAAGGATATAATTTGGATTACATTTTTTGGTGTAGTTTGTTGTTAATAAACCACTCCACTTTTCTTTTTCTTTTTCTCCTTTGCTTTTGCTTGCAGGACTTTCATTCCATTGTACTTGGTGTTTTATCTGTTTTTATTGTGCCCTATCATTCTTTTTGTGCAGGTTGGAGCTGGGGGTCTCTTAGAAACAGCCTCCCTACTTCCGAGTAGGGGCAAGGTCTGCGTACACACACCTTCCCCAGACCCTACTGTAGTGGGATTCAACTGGGTTGTTGTTGTTTTCTTTTTCTTTTTCTTTTTCGTTTGAATAAACACTATTGCCTTTTTTGGTAGAAATTTAATTTAAGAAATCACCTATAATAGGAGTAAAACATAACTCTTATCATTAAAATAGGACTTCCATGTTTTTTATCCTCAAAATAGGAGTTTGCATTGCGACAATGTGGCACTGTATATTGGCATTACACAATGTTTTTTTGGTATTATATGTTGACACTATTGGCATTGTAACTCCTATTTTGGAAATAAAAACATGGAGCTCCTATTTTGATACTTTCTCTATGTTTTACTCCTAATTTAATCTTTTTCCCATTTAATTTTCCTTCACTTCCTGGCATACTCAAATCAATATAGGGAGTATCTTACTATCATATTCTTGACTCAATAGCTTTACATTTTTCTTAAAATGAAAATTTATTTTTAAAATTTATAGTTTTAATCAGAATACTCTCTCTGTCTCGAGATTAATTACAATATTCTTACTCTAAATAATTTTTTATTTAATAAAATTAATTTTTAATATATCGTATGTAAGTTTTATTTTTTTTCTCGTGCCAAGTTATAAAATTTTTTTTGTGTATACTCTTGTATCTTCTTGGCCCCAAATTTTATTTAGCTATAATTGTGTGGTTCACAATTATCCTTGTTTTTTAACATCAATATAAATCACATTATATTTTTTTATTTTTAAATTTACATGTGACTAAATCATGTTACAAAATAATGGGATAAAGGGACACTATTTTATATCAATATTAAGTCAAAGTAAAAAATCTAATTAATATTTCAACATTAATGTTAAGTAAAATATTGAAATATTCAGAAAAATCGTACGTTAAATTATTTTCTTCAATTTTTTTAATTACCATCAAGAAAACAATGTTTTTCATTTGTATTGTAATTTTGAGAAATGAGTTAGTGACATGTAAATTATAAATATAATATGAGTGTTTCTAAATCTACGTAAAAATGAATATGCCCACTCCTTTCACTTAAACTAGTCTCACACCTGACAGGTCATATTTACGTTACTAAATTAAGATCATTTTTGAATGTTAGAAAATGATCTAAATGATGCTTACCCGTTAAAAGTACATTGTCACCAAAAGTCATTTTCTGAATTTTAAAATATCTCATAAAGTAGTAACGAAAATTGCGAAATTTGTTTTCCAAAATCTTTTGAAGCTTCGTCATGCTAAAGAATTGTAGCATGAAAGGGTGATTGGTAGTTTTTGTTGTTTGGTAATTGCGTAGTACTTTGTCTCTCATCAGTAAATAGGCATTATTTTTCTTCAAATCTTTGAAAGTGCATATATTCGAATCTTTAATCTGCGCAAGTTTTTGATCTCCCTAACGATGCAAAGGAAAAAAGTGTATATAACAATCATTATTCATTACAACGTTCTTAATGTATATGTATTTTAGATTCATAATAATGAAAGAACTAACCTCTAAATTGTGAAAAATAACATCTAATGATTCAAGCCCCCTACCATGGGTGGAGACATGATAAACTCTTATCGCTCTCAATTTTAACATCAAAAGTTATGACCTCTCATCGATATTTCTTACAGCGCTTAAGATCTTCATGTTTTGTTCGAAGGGCGGATTTGAAGTCTTCAAACACACCTTTCATAGCGCATCTAAAAACTAAAAAAAGGTACCCAAACACTTCTGGGTCCTTGGTTGTTAGGAACATAATAATTATCATTTTGTCCAGAGTGCCGATGTTTAGTATAACAAACCAGCGTCATGTGTCCTACTTCCCACAATAGTGACAACAAACATTTGGATTATGCATTTTTCTTGGTTGTCCAATAATTTATCCATGTATTCTATTCCTCTTAAAATTCCTAGATTGCACACTATTAAATCTAGGTTGTCTGTAATCATTTTTAGTATGATTTCTATGTTTGGCTATTATCAACATTCCTAGCTTTAACAAAATTAATTTTCTTAACATTATTTTCTTAAAATTGTTATTCTCCAATTTTAATTTTTTCTAAAGTCTTCCTAAGTTGTTTTATCTCATCTTTGGAAGAATCACTAGTCGAGCATGGAAAATTAGACTCACTTGAATTAACCTCTTCAATAGCCTTAAATCTATTTTTAAGGTCTTCATTCTCATTTTTTAAAATTTTATTTTTCCTAGCCCCTAAAAAAGTGTGCGTTTAGCCTCAAGAGCTAGTATAGTAATTTGAGATATATCTTGCGAATGAGAACAACTATCCTTAACTCAAGGAAATTGGAAGAAGGGGTAGCCGAAGAGTAACATATTTATTCACTCGAAAGGTGTACCTTACTTTTTCTTCCTCTTCTTGACACTCACTACAAGAAATTCTCTAAATTGCGACGGAAGTTTGCGACGGTCAATATTCCGTTGTATAGTTCGTAATTCGTCGCAAACCCCGTCGCAAACAGTGGTTGCGAGGGAAAATTGGGCATTTGCGACGGAATAAATCCGTTGCAAATCAGCGAATTTCTTGTAGTGACTATGCCATGTTTGGTAAATGGCGGTTCACCTAGCATTTGGCTTCTTTGACCATAAATGGCGAATTGAACTAGTCAAACCGCCAAAGTAATTGTTTGGATAATGGCCTTTGGAATTAGCATTTGAAACTGAAAAGCAAAAAATTGAAACGCTAACCCTAGCAGCATTTTATTTAGCAGTTCATACCCTTTTTTGTTTCTTACCCTTTTTTTGGTTTTCTTACGCTACGTCTCTCTGCGATTTTCCTCACGACACCGGAAGTTAGCCTCGCTTTCTCTTTGCGATTTCCCTCACGGCACCTGCTGCGATTTCTCTCTTCCCCCCACACACCAGGTATGTAAATTTTCATAATTTTTTAACATCTAAATAGTTAAATGCTGCGATTTATCTCTAGTTCTGCAATTCTGCTGCGACTTCTCTCTTGTTTTGCAATTCTGCTTTTTTTTTTTTTTTTTGCAATTCTGCGTCTCATCTGCAATTCTGTTTTGGGTTAATGAGCAAAATAAGAATAGAATTTTGATTAAATCTCAAAGTTGGAGTTGAAAGATAAAACCCCCATAATAGGATTACCCTCTTCTCCACTCAATCGTGTCATGTCGTGCTCAATTGTGTCATTTCGTGCTCAATAGTGACATGTCGCGCTCAACTGTGACATGCCAATGCTGCTCAACTATACAAAACTTCCATCAATGGCTGCTCAACTGTGCCATGCTGCCGTCGGCAATGCCAGCACCCAGCCCCTGCCACGCCCCCTACCACAGCAGGTATCGCGCCTCTACCGCCACTGAAACAGGACCTCTACCATCATCGATGTCGATGTCCCTTTAATCTCCGTCACCGCCGCCATGATCAACCGCTTCAAACTGCACTATTTAAAACTCAGTCGCCGTTGTGCCCTGCTCTGCCATCTATGATTTCAATTTTTAATTAGTTTCCAAATGCTCTAAAATTGAGACTGCATCGTAAAAGTAAGAAATACTCCCAACTAATTGCATTCATCCTTTTTTTTCTTCGAAAATTGCATCTTCAATAGTCATTGGTTTTGGTTTGATTTTTCTTTTCATTTTTGTGTTTGATTGTTTTTCTTTTAATTTTTTGATTGTTTCTCTATTAGTTGTGTTTAAATTTTGCTCCCAATTTCAGTAAAATTTAGTGATAGCCATAAGAAACTTTACATAAGAAACTTTTTTTCTGCTTCTCTTGCTGCACAATTATGTAAAGGGTTCATAGATCTTACTTCTCACATGGAGATCCAACTATTATGTATGTATTGACATTTTTTTGCTGCGATATATTGATTGAAAAATTAGGTACTGGTAAAAACTCATTTTTCTATGTTGTGTTTCTGTTTTTTTGCCGTGTTTCAGTTTTTTTGCTGCGTTTCTGTTCTTTTGCTATGATTCTACAATTTATAGAGTTCTAAAATCAAAGAAAGAGAAAATTTGAATCTTTGCTATTGTATAGTTTTTTAATTCATTACTCTCTATAAATCCACAGTTTTTTTATGAATGTTGTTCGTCTCATCTGATTTGAAATTGTGTATGATATCATACAAATGAAGTTGTATCTATCAATCCCTATACTAAAAAAGTTTATTTAAATGTTTTAACATTGAATTTTATTTAGTGTTAGATTATGGCCCCTTATCATAACAAAAATATCCAAGTATCTCAAAGTGAGAATAAAAATACCAATGAAAACAAAGGTGGAAGAATTTTTTGGTCAAAAGAATCAGTTTACATCCTTTGTGATCTTTGTATTAAACACGTTGAAAGAAGTAAGGGGGGAAATGGTGGTGTTACATCTCAAAGGTTAATTTGGAAGAAGATTGAATGTGATTTCCAAAAAGAAGCTAAGTTGCCTTGGGATAAACTGAAGTTGAAATCTAAGATTGATTGGTTGAGAGGAAGGTGGGTTGTTTGGAAAGAACTTAAGAGAAGAACTACAAGATTGTGATGGGATCATATAAAAGGGACTATAGATGCTTTTGTTGAATGGTGGACTTTAAGAATCCAGGTTCGATTTGTTTTTAAGCTACGATAGATACATTATTAGTTTTGTAAAAAAATGCATTATGTTTTAGTAGTTACGTCAATTAATTTTTTTTATTGTTTTGACTTATAGGATTTTCAATTGGTGACCCAGCTTTTCAATTGGTTGATGATGACCCTGATTTTGTACCCGTAGATGTGTTTGAAGATGTTGAAAACCATGTTGCAAATAATGAGATGGTGATGACTGATGAGAAGTCAGGAAATGAAAAACATCCGTAAGAATATTACTTCTAGTTTGATGACGAGAAGATCTCATTAGTAAAAAGTCGATAGCTTGTCTATTTTTTTGTTACTTCTAATGCTCATGTCGTCTCAAAAAGTGTTTAATACTTCAGATTGTTATGCTTGTCTCGAGTAATATATTTAATTTTTTAATTTATAATTGGTGTAGAGTATTTTTATATATTTATGATATGATATTTAAAAAACTATAAAATAAAATATATCATGCATGGTTGTTATTTGTATAATGATAAATGAAAAAAATACAAAAAAGTCTACATATAAAATAAAAATGTAAATTCTCATTTCTTAAATAAAAAAAACGAAGTAGCCTTTTTTGTCCAACAAAAAAAAGATATATGTAAAGTATTTGCTTGTATAATGTGTGTCTTTTATCAAATTAAAAAAAATTAAAAATCACACACAAATTAACATAAATGGAGGGATGTCCTTATATGTAATTTTACTTACAAACAGCTAACTATAAACAGTTAAAGTTGCTAAACATTTAATTTTTAACAGCTAACACAAATAACCGATTAAAACAGTTAACTCAATCAGCCATTCAAACCAACTAACATAAACAGCCAACAACCGTCAGGTTCGGCCTATGTTTGAGCAATTTTTAAGCCAAAAAATATGACCAGGGATTACAACCGCATCATTATCCATATGATAAAGGTTGAATGCTTTGTTGCTCTCTGTTGAGGTGGAACTGACCTTCCTGGGTCCATTGGCTCCTAAGTATCATATTCATACACAACACAGAAATGCACTTAGTTTCAAGATGCCTACACCTATTATCACAGTATCATATTCCAAAAACTCGTAACTTAATTAATAAGTTAATTTTGTTGGAAAACAAACCCACCCGAATATTTAATTTCTTTTTCCTTCATGTTTCGGATTGAGCCCTTCTTTTGGAAATAGTAGTAGATCAGTTTCTTTTTTACCAGGATAAGCAAAGAATTCTGCCAATGTAAATATTTATACCAGCTATAGATTGTTCTATGATTAAATCTCTCCATTTTTTATGCTACCAATTCTGCAACCAAAGCATTCAATCTAAGTACATATAGAAGATGTTGTTCTTTCAGTAGCAGCGAAAAATTAAATTAAGGTCTCGTTTGGTACACCGAATTCAAACTATGGAATTGGAATTGAAGACTTCAATTCTAATTTTGGTGTTTGGTAGCACAAAAATTATGTGGGTGGAATTGTTAGTGCAAAAATGGATTGGAATTGGTGAATTCAATTCTATGGAATTAAACCCCATGGAATTTCATTCCAATTCCATGAATTCCGTATACCAAACGGACCCTATATGTATGCTCCCTTTCTTCAGAGGTGTTCTATTTGCAAACAACTTATTTTCCAGATCTATGTTATTGTGTAACTATGCTCTTTTGCCCATTAGTTTATTATTTATATAATTTTATTTATGTCATCCTAGTTATTTTTTGTAACTATTCAATCGTGCAACGCACGAGTACGAATCTAGAGAAAGTTCAAAGATGCAAAAATCAAATTTTCACACAACATTTAAGCATTAAACACTTGAAGCATTATTTAGAAATTTAATGAAACTCTCTCAATAAGCAACAGCAACAGAGCCATTTGGTTCTTTGTTCAGTAATATGTCAAACAAAAGAACTGAGACTGCAATACTGATAATTAAGAAATGAAGTAAACAATGATTAAACCAAACCAAACCAATCACATAGTTCTTATTCAAACAAAGCAACTAAATATTTTGTCTAGCACCCCATCCTTTTATCATCTCTCCTTTTCACTCTTCAGCCAATGGAACAGCTTCAGCCTGAAGTATCATTTCAAAAGAGGATTTAGTGAACACACAGAGCAGTAATGCATATAGTTTAGTGAGACAAAGTGAAAAAAACACAAAAAAAACTGACCATCTTGCGGTATTTGAGGGCATAAAACATCTCAATGTAGCGACGGGTCTGAAGGCGATCCAGCTTCGAAACACATTTCCAGAACCCATAAACAGCCGACAAAGTCAATAACCTCTCCGAGTAGATTTGCCAAGTGTACCTAGAAACAACACAATGGGGAAATTACAACTTGTTATTGTTGTTTAGAAGTGAAATAAATGTACGGTTAGGAACTTGGCTGCTTACTTTTCCTGTATACGCTTCAGCCCACCAGCAGAAATGGTTTCCCAATGAGAAGGGTCCTCTTTACACTTCTCAAAGAAATCAACTAGGAGTTGGGCAGCTTGGTTGCCGTGGTATGGGTCAATGTGGAAACCAGACTTTCCGTGGACGATGATTTCGGCTGGCCCACCATGGTTGGTTGCAAAAGTAGGCAAACCACAAGTCATGGCCTCAACCACAGTCAGCCCGAAAGCCTCATAGAAAGCCGGCTGCACGAAAACCCCTCTTGTGTCGCAGATGTACCTGTACAGCTCGCCGTTCCTGACACGGTTCATCTGAGAAGAGATCCACCTGAACTGACCATTCAAGTTGTGGGTCTTTATCAGCTCATGCATCTTTTTCATTTCTGCTTGCTCTTCCAAATCCTTTGATTCCTTCCTCCTGTCCCCACCAACCACAACCAGATTTACCATTTCCCTCAGCTTTGGGTTCTTTGCATACCATTCAACAAGGCCTGTCAGGTTCTTCACACGGTCAAGTCTGGCCATGGTGAATAAGATGGGCTTCTTCCTGTCCTTCAGAACACATAAGTGCTCTTCGTTCTCCACATTGCTAAATAGGAGATCTTCAATTTCGGGATGAAGGGCGGTGAGTCTCTTTTCCTTCTCATAGTAAGGGAAATACAGGTTCATATCGGCTCCTGGGGATACAATGTTGAATTTGGGGTCAAAAACGTCTATGCCATGAACAACTCTGTACAATCCAGGCATTGTGAAAGCCATATGGCTTTCGTACTGTCCAACACTGTCCTTGCTGGAAAAACCAAAACCAGAAAAGGCAAAACGAAAGAATTTAGAAAACACTACATGTGACCGTAATAAAATCATCTGATAATCTCAACTAGACTAGGATGAAAAGAAATTATATACCTTCCTGCAATCTCTTGGAAGGTGCTGGTGATGATGAAATCAGTGTGGTTCATAGCGATGAGATCAGCTGTGAACTGGGATGAGAAGTGATATTTTTCATCAAACTTTTTCCAGTAAATATCTGAGTCTGGGTATTTCGTCTTCTCCAATGCATGAGCAATTGTGCACTGCACACAGCAAAGACATTGCGCAAGAACTTTAATTCCTTCTCAAACTAATAAAGGTGAGAATCATATTGTATTTCTAAAGTAACAAATCATGGTTTGGACCTGTGTCACGCCTAGCTTGTGAGCCAGTATGGAGGCAGCAAGGTTACCCTCACTGTAATTCCCTATGATCAAATCTGGTTTGGCCTGTAACTCAGCAGTAATTTCTTTCGCAACATCCTAACATATTAAATGTAGAAGCATTAGGAAAACAACAACAATATCATTTGATTGAAAAGGAGAGAAATATGTTACTCCGGGGTAGTTTTATTTACCTCAATGAAGGTCTCCATGTATGGCCAGACTTCAAAACGAGAGATCCATTTACGTACAACGCTGCCCTTCTCATCCCTAAAGGGAACCCTCAAAATGTGGGAGTGTTCTGCCCCAAACACTTTCTCTAGGCGTTGACCACAAGTGGTTCCAACTGCATCTGGTAGCAGCCTAGTTATCTGGCAAACAGAATCAACATCAAGCCCTTAAAATCACAAGACAAAAACAATTCTCAAACTAACTTTAAAAAAAAGGGATACGATATTTACAATGAGGATTCTTGGGATAATATCAAGTCCTTGCTCCTTGATGCGTTTAAGCATCTCCCTCTCTAATGCAGGAACTTGATCAAGAATGTAAACAACCTGACCGCCAGTGTCAGGATATCCCAAAACATTTTCCTGGGCAAAATAACCGTGTGGCGAAAGGATAACGACATTGAAAACCATTGGAATCTTCCCCAAAAACCTCTCCAGCGTGCACGAATCAGGAGCCTCCAGGAGATCCAAAAGCATTCTGATCATCTCTAACACACGCTCGGCAGTGTCACCCCAACCCCTCTCCAATCCAATATCCTGGAACTTGTTTTCAAATTCAGAGAATGGAGTTTTTAGAGGGAGTGTGGTTAGATATTCCTCTGCCTTTCTTAGGACATTTTGGAGAGTGTTTAGGTCTACGACTCTGTCGTTTAGCATCATGGTCTGCGAGACAAACACAGGGTGAAGTTCAATTCAAGAACAAACTGAAAGAGAGAAATCAGAAAGGAGAAGGGAAAAAAAAGTTACCTTCCCATTGTATTGGTGAACTCGGAGAAAATCAAGGAGAGGAACCATGCTCTCCTTGTCATGGAACATTTTTGCGGAGAGGTGTCTGTTTAGGAACTCAACTCCATTGCCAATGGACTTGGTAAGGGTGGGCTTGGGAAGGGAAGCAGTGAATGGCTCAAAATCCAATTCAAGAACAAAGTTACCATCAGACCTGGACAAAAACAAACAATACAACATAATTACTAAGAAGAAAATCACATCACATCATATATAAACTAAATAGTAATTATTATAACAGTGTAAAAGACAAGAAGAACTTACGGTCCATCAACAAGCTCTTCTTTGAGTTGCAGATACTTAGGAACAGTCAGCTCCTCCACAACTAAAGCACTAACATTGACACGAACATATTCCCACACACCGGGCCTCAAACGGATGGCGAGCGCAACCCATGGGGGCAAAACTATCGCTTCCTAATCATGTTTTAAATCCCATTACATATACAGTTTCTTCAAAAAGACGATAGCTTCATAAGTTACCAAGAACAATTTTAAAAAATCAGACTCACCTGTGTGGATTTCAAGATTTCTTGAAAGGCATTATTGCTCAGTTTGTCCTTTTCATCCTTAAAGATCCCCTCAAACTCAGCCAGGAGCTGGTGAGGCTTCAGGATTCCTTTCCCGTGGCTCTCAATCCTGCAAAACAAAAACCCAAACATTAATTCTAAGCGCCCATATACGATCAGCTATTCTTCAATTGCAACAAACCCAATAAAACAAAATTCGTTACTTTGACATGAACAGCAAAATCTCATTGCGGTGAGCAGCCAAGGTGGAATCAAGGCGCTCGCGGAGCGTATGAACACGGGTCAGAACATGATCAGCCATTAGAGATGATGATGATGATCTCAAGCTAACGAAGCGTCAGGGAAGATTCAAGAACCAACTACAACGAAAGTACAAAGTCAATAGCCATAAGGAAAACATTAAACAAAGAATTTCACTCACCCACGACCCACCACTATAAAAAAGGTCAAAAACCAAACTTTAACAGATATAAGCCTGATCTTCTAGAGAAGACAGAGAACACAGAATATTCGTACCTAGGCTAGGAGAAGACAGAGAGAAGAAGATGCGGTGGCAAATACAATGGAATGCATGAAATATATATATAGGACCATTGCAAGACGGAAGATAAAATTTGGAAAGTCAGACCTTAATTATGGTCACGCCAGAATATGGAAATTTCTTGGGGGAAAAGCTCACAGCTTATAGTAACTGCGAAAAATCCGCTCTGGGTTTGACGTAAATGTGCCGAATCCCGACAGTATTAATTAAATCTCAGAGTAAATCAAAATTTGATTTCCAAGGGGATCATGACTTTTCTCCAAAGAAATGTCTTTTTTTAAAACTTTTTTCCCCCGGTTTTTGAATTACCGCCCCTCGAAATTTACTGCTTCCCCATTAAAGTAAACAGCATAACAGCTCGAAACGAAAAAAACACCCGACAACTCGAGGAGAATATAAGGAGTGAAACGAGGGAAATGGGGTTTTACCTCAGAGAGAAAGGAGAAAGTGGAATGAACATGAAGAGAGAGAGAGCGCAGATATAATAAAAGCAAATGAAAAGATTTGAATTAGTGATGATGATGGAAAAGCAAGAACCCGGAGAGGCCTTATTTATAAGAACAAAAAAAACCCAGTCTATTTGGTCTCAGTAGATCTGATGTGAGAATTTTTCTAACAGGAGAATAAGACAATCGTACTTTATATCTGTTTGAATTTATTTAAATGGGACAAAATTTTAATAAACGTTATTAACGATTTATGAATACACCATAGACGTGTACTTTTGCGTAAAATTGCTACATAACATTCAAATGTTTTAGCCAAACATTCAAATGTTGCGCAATAAGACAGTTTTCGCACAACAGACATTCAGTTCGTATTTTGCCTATACATACATGGATCCTTTGGTATGTTATAGAACAAAAAATTACACTTACTCGTTCTTAAAATTTACGTCTTATCTAGTTGATATATTCCGATATACCCCGAGATAACTTTAATCTAAAAGCGTAGTACACACAATTCATAAGTTTATAAGTCTTTTTCACCTTTATCTATATCATTAGTTCGAAGAGCGTTACATAACATTGTCTTCTATGTTATATTTTTTATAATATCGTTAATTGCCCATTTAAGCATTTGGTTGAAATTTGGAAAGACGGACAATATAATTGAGCAAAAAACTTACTCTAAGGTGACGTGAGTTTTGTCACAAGAACTCGAGAATTGTCATGTTTTTTTAATTCATCTAGGACCTTTAAACTTTTTTATAAAGACTACAAGGATAATTTTTAGCACTAGTATCTAATATTTTGACGAATAATGTGTCAAAGTAAATTAAAAACTTCTTATTGTAGGACTTCGGGCGCTACAATCTGTTCTAAAACCAATTTGTACCAGAAGAAGCATATATATCCTAGCCTTATAGTGCATTAAACATACATAAGCGCCTATGACCAGTGGCGGACCTATGCCTTGGGACTTGGGAGTAGGGGGCAATGGCCCCCAACTAATTTTGGATGTTAAGGTTAATTTTTTTTTAATTTTTACACTCATGCATTATTTGACCCCAATTAAAATAGGAGGGATCCCAACTAAAGTGTGTTTCAATATACATAAATAATATTTTATAAAATAAACTTTTAAATTATCTATTCAAAAATTCACATTCAAAAAATATTTGGATAAAAATTTTAATTTTCTTTTATTATTTTAAATTGTCTATTAAAAAACTTAGGCACTTCCTCTAAACCCCGACTTTTTGTGCCCCCAACTATTTAAAATTCTGGATCCGCCACTGCCTATGACAGTTGAGTGTGACTTTGCAACATAGCCTTTGCCATGGGACAACTGATTGCAGTGACACATCAGTAGAATATACCTTAGCTTCTTCTTCTTTTTTCACCAATGTCAAACTCCTCCATTTCTTCTATTTTACACCCTTCATTTTTCTTCCATTGTGTTCTTGAGAGTGTGGAGAGCAAGCCGCAGTAGTTTGCTACCGTCGTAACCGCTGAAGATAGTCGTGGTAGTCGAAGTTTCACCAGAAAATTTCCATTTCTTTCATAAAAATATGTTTTTGATGAACCAAGAATCATAAACCTTCAAATTGTTTTTAAAGCTTCGAATTAATGGTTTAGAAATGGTCTATGGATGTTAGACAACATTTTTATATAGTTAAATCAAAGTTTGGTAGCTTGAAATGATATTTTGGAAGTTTGAACCGAGGTTGAAGGCGAAATACTATGCAAAATTTTGGAACCAGTCGTAGAACGGTCAACTGTTCCCTGACATGGTCGAATGTCTCTCAACCAGCTCCTTATTTCACATCGTTACTACGAATGGTCGGCCGCCGACGGTAACGGTCGACGGTCCCATGTCTAGTTGCACGGTGGCAGTAACGGTCAACCGTCACGGTCCATTCAGCACTAGAAAATCTGAAATTTAAAGTTGTAAAATCCTATTTTTGCTACTTTTCAACTATTTTCAAGTTAAGTATGGTGTTTTGATCAATTTAAGAATCTTATTTGTTGCATGACGGTAAGCTAGGGTGTTAGCATTCGACGCTAGGCCGCTACTTATTATTTAAATGTTATGATGATGATTATTATATATTATGATGATTGAACCTTGATTAAATAAATAATATCCTAATTAAATGATGACTATTACAAATTAAGGCTATCCAGAAAAACTCAAAAATAGACCTCGTGTGACTATATTAGTTAGGCCTTGCGGGTATGATGTCCGGTGGCCAAGGTTAAAACGTACATACGAGATCTACAAACCAAACTAGAAGATTTTTTGTTTGAGGATACCACCCAACCCGACGGTGAGCAGACCGTTGTTCGGTTTCTGAGCATGACTTATAAGACTCCGAGGAATCTAGGAAATGTCATGATTTTGTGTTCTGTGTTAGACTAAGAATAGTTTAAGAGCTTTGTGATCAATATAAATTAGCCTTAGACTAAGAATAATTTTATAGCTTTCTTAGACTAAGAATAATTTTATAGCACTGTTATGATTTGGCCTTAGACTAAAAATAGTTTAAGAGTACTATTGATACCATAAATGTTGAATATTTTGAACTGTATATTATTTGCATGAGATCATATGATTTGGTTATGAATTGTGATGTGGATTTTCGATGCATTAGATATCCTCACTCAACTTCATTGTTGAGCGTGTAGTATGTTTTATTTGCTACACGCAGGCAAATAGAGTAAGAAATGATGTGATGTTGATCCTAGTGGCACAAGAGGACGAGATGTTGTCGGATGGATGTGTGATGATTTCTAACTGTTGAATAAATATTTCAAAAACGAATTATATTTTGTGATAAGAAATAATTTATTTAAGCTTCCACAATTTTATGAACTCTGTTGAAATAATATTTTGATTGATGAAATAAAGTTTTAAATATTATAAATTTTTTCGTTACCAAGTTAATACTTTAGTTTGAAAGAGACTGCAGACCACTGAGACCACTACGGATTAGGATGTTACTATAATTCCCTTTAATTTGTAACTTTTACAATATAATTATGTCAAATGTGATGCCATTAATTATGTTTCTATCAACATTATTCTATATGTTACAGACAAGCAAAATTAGAATAAATAAAATAAAACATTAATTTATCATTAGTGTTATTGTTATGATATGGCGGGATTTAATTTACGTGATTTTTACCTAAATATGATTGTATTCCACCTTTAGTTGGGGTAATTTTTTTCATTTGTATTTGTAATGAAAAAATAACTAGTGCATATAGCTTATCTAAATCATCTTTTGCATAATTAGATAAAAAGTAAATCATACTCCATCCGTCCCTAAATAAACTTCCGTTATTGACTTTTTGAGGATTTAAGGTAGGGATATTTTGGTGTTGACTTTCCAAAAATACCCTTGATGTGATGTGTAAAAGTAAGATGTGATATGTAAATTATTAATAAAAAGGTATGATG
>OOIL02000294.1:580544-599874 GCA_900332095.2 Cuscuta campestris | reverse complement strand
TACCCCCCCCCCCCCCCCCGTGGTTTGCAAAATAGGCATCAAAACCCCCTCTGTTTTCGAAAATTATTTCTAAAGTCCTTGTGGTTTCAAAATACTGCACCTGTGCCCCCTCTGATCATTTTTCGGCCCTTTTTCCGGCGAAGAAGGGGGGCATTGCTGCATATTTACTAAACTACGGGGGGTATCGGTGCTGATATTTACTTCTCGCTTATTTTTTTGTTTTTTTCCATTTTTTCCTTTATTTGTTTTTTTTATTAATAAAGTTTTTTTTTAAAAAAATTATTTTTATAATGTTCATAAAATTTAAAGTTATTTTTTTAAAAAAATTAACATATAATGTATATGTACTTCTCAAATCAACAATTTTTGTTTTTTCTGAAAAAAGTAAACTTTTTTTTTGAGAATTTCAAAAAATGAGGAATAAAATAAGAAACAAAATAATACTCCTACAAAAATAAAAATGAATATATTTTTCATTTTATTTTTCCATATTTTTAGTTTTTTATTCTAGGTTTTTCTTTTTGAACTTTCCAAATAAGTACGTAACAAAAAGTGAAAATGTTTAATTTCAAATAGATGCAATGTATGTTATTTTTTTTATTTTTATTTTTATTTCAAACACAAAAAATTTTAAAATTTTAAAACATTATAAAAAATTGAAAATAAATTAGAAAAAAATCTAGGAAAAGAAAAAAGAGATAGAAAATATTTAAAAAAAGAAAAACACAAATAGTAAACGAAAAATAAAAAATGAGCACGAATGCCCCTTGTGGTTTAAAAATTATGCACAAATACCCCCTCTTCGCTGAAAAATGACCGGAAAATGATCAAAGGGGGTACGAGTGCAGCATTTTGAAACCACGGGGACTTTAGAAGTAAGTTTTGAAAATAGAAGGGGTATTGGTGTCAATTTTCCAAAGCACCGGGGGCACTGGAGCTATTTGGCCAAAGAAACTCTACGAAAACTCTTTTTTTTTTTTGAGTAATCTACGAGAACTCTTAAGTCTACAAGGAAAGATAATAATAAACAATTATACGGAGTATAACGAATAAATCAAAGATAACGTTTCCTTAAAATATTATTTCCTTAATTTTATAAACCCACTTGCTTTCCCATTGGTTTCTTATAATGGGGTGGATTCCCCGTTTGTGTAAAACTCGTGCAAGGCATTCCTTTATATGTAATTCAAATATACATTTTCCTAAATAATGCCAACCGAATTTGGCTAATCCGTTTTGGAGGAATTTATTTATTCAAACGGAGTAGGCTACTCTGTTTCATTGATTTAATTGCCAAATGGATTTGGCTAATCCGTTCAACCATATTTTTTTTTGTATAGTTTTCTTGTTTGGCTACTGGGTTCCACCATATTCCATTAATTTGTTGGCTAAAACTATTCCATTTTTTTGCTAAGTTGCCTAATCCGTTTTTCTTTCTTTTTTTATAGTTTTCTTTATCATAATCACCTTCACTTATTTGTTCAAATATTTTTTACTTTAAATTTTTTTTGTTCAAATAATTTTTGTCACTTATAAATAAATTATAAAACTTAAAAATAAAATACTTTTATTTATCATTAAAATGTTTTTGTTCATAATTTTTTTTGATAATTTTATTTATCATTAAATAAATATACAATAATAAAATTTAAAAAAAGTGTAATGTCCCAAAACATGGTCGAGAAGTTATTCTATTTTATAAACAATTATTTGACCCAACAAAGCATTGTTTCTATGTTTGACTAAAAATGTAGGAATTTTTGGAGTCAATGATTTTTGTTAAGATTGATTTTTATGGATGTGTCTCGAAAAGACGAATCTAACGATATATTTTATGAACAAATTTGATATAAAAATTTTCAGTTATGACATTTTAAATATATATATAATTTGCATAAAATGAGAAGTAGTCAAAGATGTGAACTTTTGTAAAATGATTTATTGAAAAAAATATTTAAATTTAATAATATTGATTGAATATGAAAGTAATTTTAATTATATATCAATTACTTCAATTCGGATCTTAATTCGGAGAAAGTTGGACCAAAACGTATATTCCGATTAGGACCACTTAGTCCCAACAAGAAAATGAATGACCTACTCCAGAGTACGAGATAGCGAGACTAACGCCGCGACAGAGCACACAAACCGGCCGACCTACGAGAACCCGCTATCTGAATAACATGGACAATTGACCACGGAGACATCACAACGATATGATGAATAACTTTGTCATGAATTTAAGTTATGTTTGAGTTTATGTATTATTATATTTACCACATAAGTTTGTCATAGATTGTGTTTTGTAATCTTCTTTTTAGGAATAAATTATATGTACTCTATCAATAAATTTCATACATTTTTTCTTATTTTAATTTTGTTGTACTCCCTCCGTCCCAATTTAAATTGCCTGTTTTGATTTTTGGACATAATTAAGGAAAATAAAAAATAGAGTTGATTTTTCGATATTGACTTTAGTTTTTAGAAGGGGTGATGATAAGATAAGGTGAAGAAGAGTGGCTTATTTTAGGGATAGTTTAGGTATTTTATTTTTAAAAGTTTACGAAAACAACTAACATGCAAGTTATTTTGGGACAGAGAAAAAAGACAAACAGACAATTTGAAATGGGACAGAGAGAGTATTAAATTTACTTAAAGTTAACAAATAGTAGTTTTATTATTAAATTTTATTAGAGTATATATTATTTAATGATAAATAATATATTCAAAAAAAATTATGAACAAAAATATTTTAATGATATAGAAAAATATTTTATTTTTAAATTTTATAATTTATTTATAAGTAACAAAAATTATTTGAGCAAAAAAGGGAAGGTGATTTAATATGATAAAGAAAAAAAAGGATTTGCATGATGAAGAAAAAAAGGGCAAACGGATAGCAATTAAATCAAGCAAACGGATTAGGCTACTCCGTTTAATTAAAATTTTTGAATAAAAACGGAGTAGCCAAATCCGTTTTGCATTGTTAGGAAAAAAATGTCTGACTTACACTATCAGGAATGAAATTTTATTTTCTTACATTTGTTCGTCATTTACTCCTTATAATGTGGAGTATGGACAGGAGTCTACGTGTCATTGTTCTCCAAAGCATTATTTTCTTGGATAATTTACGTAAATACTCTTATAATTCCTTCGTCCTGCAAAAAAACTTTCCATTTTGACTTTTAAAAAAATTTAAGAAGAGTATATTTTGGTGTTGACTTTCTAAAAATGCTCTTTGATGTAATGAATAAAGTAAGATTGGATGAGTGGATAAGTAGAGAAAAAATATGATGTGATAAGTAGGTTTAAAATTAATATGGATAAAACTGACTTTTTAATAGAAAATAGAATTATTTTTTTGGACGAATGAAAAAGGAAAGGGGAAAGATTTTGTGGGACAGAGGGGAAATGGGAAGGGTTTTAGTAGATCTTAAGTATATCCTTTTTTTCTAAATAAAAAAGGTTTTAATTATTTACGTACTCAAACGTTTTTGTTAGCTTATTCGGATATGTGTATAATACGGGTCACATTTTAAACATATGTCTTATTATACACTTTATACGTTCGGGGTACATATACGGATACGTTCGTGTTTTATACGTTTGATTTTTCAAAAATATGGCTTATAATTAGTACGAATATTTTTAGTAAGAAAGACACTTTTAACATTGAAATTGAATATAAATATACCATAAATAATCTTTTACGCAATTTAAAATTGATTAAAATGAAATTAACTTTATATTTTCCATTTTTAGAATGAAAAATACAGTTACAAACTTATTTTTTAGAATCTAGATCACACAAATGAAATCAAATTTATATTTTTAAACATCGTTAAATATTTAACCACCAAAACTAAATTTAAAAAAATTTATTACATTTTAAAAATCTAAAAAATAGAGATAAGATTGTTGCCTACTATTTGTTAGAGCTGTAGGAGTTTTGGACTCCCAAGTCCCAACTAGGGGTGTATACGAATCGAATCGAAGCAAATATATCACTATTCGATTCGTATTCAATTAAAGTGATATGTATTCGAATTCGGATTTGTATATAATTCAAATTTTAAAAAACATTCGTATTCGATTCGATAGATATTTGACATATTTGAATTCGTATTCGAATATTTGAATTCGAAAATATTAGTAATTTTTTTCTTAAAACAAATTTCTTAAAGACATTAAATTATTATTTTATAATAATGTAAAATATAGTAAAAATTAAAATGTAGTAAAAATATGTTAGAATATATATAAATTTATTTATAAATTATAATATTCGAATATATATAAATTTATATGTACACAAATATTTAATATATTAGAATATATATAAATTTATTTATAAATTATAATATTCGAATAATTTGAATAATAAACGAATCGAATCTATTAATATTTGTATTCGAATTCGAAAATAATTCGAATCTAAAATATGATTTGTATTCGGATTCGAATTCGAATATAGCGAATACGAATCATCTTTTTCGAATACGAATCACGAATCGAATACATTTTATTTGATTTGTATGCACCCCTANTAGTAAAAATTAAAATGTAGTAAAAATATGTTAGAATATATATAAATTTATTTATAAATTATAATATTCGAATATATATAAATTTATATGTACACAAATATTTAATATATTAGAATATATATAAATTTATTTATAAATTATAATATTCGAATAATTTGAATAATAAACGAATCGAATCTATTAATATTTGTATTCGAATTCGAAAATAATTCGAATCTAAATTATGATTTGTATTCGGATTCGAATTCGAATATAGCGAATACGAATCATCTTTTTCGAATACGAATCACGAATCGAATACATTTTATTTGATTTGTATGCACCCCTAGTCCCAACCAGATGAAGTCAAAGAGACTGGTAGACCATGAATGGGATTTAATTAACAAAAGACGTTGGTGAATGACTTGAACCGCATTCTGGTTCTTATATTTTTACAATTGTTGAGTCAAACAAATTTTGATGATTTGTATTTTTCGGAAGAAAAGAATCAAGTAAATTGATATGATAAAACATTGACCTTCTAAATTTTGATTGTTGGAGTCGAAAGAAGAAGTTTTTTACGATTTAATACGTATAAAATTCGTAAATACGTTTAGGTTAAAAAATTTGTGTATTATACATTTGTCACTTGAAAATTTGTATTCGGGAACATATTACGCGTATTATACGACGTAAGGGTGTATAATACGTGTTTGGTAATGAAAAGTTCTAAAATTCAGTCTTTGAAAATGTGAGTGATTCGTTAATAGCCAGAAAAATGACAAACATCCAAAATGACACAAATGGATATTAATTATAATATCCTAGGGGTGTAAACGGATATTAATCGGATCAAATGTGCCTTTACCAAATCCGTATCCGTTTATTTTTGTCGGATATCGAATTCAGATACGGATCTTGACGGATACTAAAAATCAAAATATTATTAAATCAACTATAATTTTTTATGGGATAATTATTTTCTTATTTTTTATAGTTTATGATATTCTACGATGATTTCATATCATACAAAGATATACACAGTAGATATATACATATATTTTTATATGTCTACACATATTTTTATGTGGCCACACATATATTTTGCATATAAAAATATATCTTGTACTTTGAGATATCAATAGAGAAACAAAATATAAAAATAAAAAAATAGGAAAAACTATATATAACGGATCGGATACACGGATAAACGGTTATTTAAACGGATGTCAATGCGGAGCGCATTATAAATGGATCGGATGTGTGATTACCAAATCCATATCCGTTTACCAATCGGATATCCTTAATCGGATACAGATAATAACCGCTTTTAACGGATGCGGATATTTTCCATATAAACGGATACGGATGCGGACGGTAATCGAACTTTTGGTTATCATTTATAGCCCTATAATATCCTCTATTAATAGGTCATTCTATTTATATGACTTATGGTATCTGTTTGTAGAATCTACTCAAACATCTACTAAAAAATTTTAAATCATTATAAAAGAATGACATATTACATAATTGATAATTCAAATAGATTAAAGCACTATTAAATACGGACTAATAATTTGAATAGTCATTGAAATATCCGGTCATTATTCTACACTTGTTGAGAATGATCGCATTCATAGAATAATTCGTATAATCAATAATTATCCAACACTTGTAGCTAATGGAAACATATATGACAGATCATATAAAAATATGTGTTATAAAAGGTATAAAATATATTTGGCATTATTAGGAAAACATACTACCTTTAAGGCCCCGTTCCGTTCAACTTATTTTTTCTTATTTTTTCTTATTCTTATTAAAATCAGATCAGATCAGACCAGATCAGATCAGATCGAATCAGATCAGATCAGATCAGATCAGATCCAATCAGATCAGATAAGACCAGATTAGATCCAATCAGATCAGATAAGATCAGATCCAATCAGATCAGATCAGACTAGATCACATCCCATCAAGATTCATTATTATTATTATTATTATTATTATTCTTCTTCTTCTTCTTCTTCTTCTTAAAAATGAAAAAAAAATAAACTTTAGAAATAAGTTAAATAAGAAAATTTAGAAAGTAATCCTTAATTATTAGACGTCGGAAAAATTATTTTTAAAATACATTGACAATGTCAATCTAATTTTTACTTTTAAAATAAATTTTTATTGCTACCTGTAATTTGAGTTTCTAAAGTTTTGATCTTTTGTAAGGATGAGATATTTTAATAAAAATTCTATCTCTTATATATATTGATTATCCAAATTTAATTACTTTTTAATGTATATATAAATTTAATATTTATTCTAATGTATATATGAAGTAATTACTAAAATATTAAATTAATATTATAATTTCACAAAAAAATAATCATAAAATAAAAAATATTATTACATTATAATATTAATGATTATTCTAATATACGAATTAACTAATTTTATTTTATTAAAAAATATTCATAAAAAAAATATTGATTATATTAAAATATGAATTATCACTACAACTTTCAAACGTTATTATAAAGTTAAATCAAATTATTGATTTGAATTTTAAATCAAATCATAATTAATCAGATCATATCAGACCAGATCAGGTTCAATCAGACCAGATCAGATCAGATCAGAATTAATCAGATCAGATCTGATCAGATCCAATTAGATCCGACCGGATCAGATCAGATCCAATCAGATCAGATCAGATTCAATCAGATCAGATCCAATCAGATCAGATCATATCAGATCAGAACTTATTAAAATCAGATCAGATCAGAAAAATAAGTTGAACGAAACGGAGCCTTAGTCTTACATAGAGCAAATTATTCAATTTTCTTCATGCATTGTTGTGCGCCATTGTTCAGATTGCATGGGCTGCCACCCGAAATAGGGATGACAGTCCTACTCAAATTTGACCTTAATCGACCCCACCGGAGCTTATAATATCTGAATCCAAACCAAAAATTAAATATCTAAAACCGTATTAAAAGAATTTAAACCGAACCCGGCTCTTGTCGGGTCTGTATATTTGACCGACCCATACCCGACCTGACCCGACCTATACCCGACTTTCAATAAGTTTTTAAAAACCCTAAATTCCTTTATTTCATGTATTTTTTATACACATATTTTGAATGCTTTAAAACTTAATGCATCTCTTTGTATTTTATTTTTTTATTAGGGATAAATCTTGTGTGTCACCCCTATGTTATTTTCTTTGTATTCCATTTACTATTTAATATTTTAAGGGTCATTCGGTTTAATTATTTTGTGTTAGTATCTTTAATTTTATGTCGTCTTCTACATTTTAAATTTTAATGTATTTCAATCTAAAAATTTTCATTAATAATTTTATTAGTATTCAAACACGAATTTTACCGTAATCGACGCGACCGAGTCTTAAATCAAATCCGAATTAAAAAAATAAATATCCAAAACCGACCAGATTTCAATATACTCAAATCCGAATTTCAATATACTCAAACCCGACCGAACTCGTCCCATTGCCATCCCTAACCCGAAAGTTGCGTTTTTTGTCTCAACTTCAAAATCTAGAGCCATGCGAAAGCATTTGTGGGGTGCGGAAAACCTGTAATAAAAAATATACTTTCTTCATCTCCCAGGCTCTTCCAAATTACTACGTATTATTTATTGGATCATATTTTTTCATATGTATTTTCTTTGATTATTTGATAAAATAAAATAGTATTGTCACAACTTGTTTTGTAGATTTTTTTATGTGACTTTTGAATATATAATTATTATCTTTAAATTTTATACTAATTATCGTATGCTTACACAGTTACACCACTCAATGTATGAGCTAAGAATAGTATATGTCACATAATCCTTCAAAAAATAGTGAAGATATAGAAATCAAAAATACTAGAGGTATATCACATGGGGTACCTATAGAAATAATAGCTCATAGTTTCTCTATCGTACGAGAAGATAGCTAAACTCTTAGGCTCTGTTCCGTACGCCTGATCTGATTGAATCTGATCTGAATTTTTGAAGTTCTGATCTGATCTGATCTGATTGAGTCTGATCTGATCTGATTGAATCTGATCTGATCTGATTAGATCTGATCTGATCTGATTGGATCTGATCTGATCTCATTGGATCTAATCTGATCTGATTGGGTCTGATCTGATCTCATTGGGTCTGATCTGATCTGATTGAATCTGATCTGATCTGATTGGACCTGATCTGATCTGATTAGATCTGATTTTCTCTAATTAGATCCGGTGTAAATGAATTTAAATTTGATTTAAATTAAATTTAAAATTATTACAAAATTTAATAGTTTTAAAATATTACAATTCATATATACATAAAAAAAGTAAAATAAGAAAATCAACTAATCATTAATATGTTTAAACTTTTTTTAAAAATATTAAACATCTTTTCAATATCACAACTTTTTTAATTTTTGTGAAAACTAAATAATCGGTATTAAAATAAAAAAATATTAGAAAATATTGATGCTATTCTACAAAATTAAGTGTAAGATATATGTATAATGTATTATTATATAAAGTACAATATTTAATTTCTAGTATATTTTAAAATTTGTGATTATAGTAAATCACTTCTATCAATTTTGTCATAAACTCACCCTTGAGTATATTATACCATCTTAAAGTTTAAAAGTAAGTCTTTTTAAGTATAAAATATTTATAGTTTTGAAAACTAAGCTTTGAATAATTATTTTATAAACAAGTATTTTAAAATAACTTTTTTTAAAGTATGAAAAAATAAAACTTTTTAAGCTTTAACATTGCTTCCATGCATCATTTCTATCCTACAAGCTAAACAATAATAATAATAATAATAATAATAGTAATAATAATAACAATAATAATAATAATAATACAACAATAATATTTAAAATTATAATATTAATTAAGATTTAGGTGTGTGTAGTTTTAATTAAAGTAATGTGATTTAATCAAATAATCGTAATTATTATTTAATCCTTGAAAAATATAAATATTATCTTTTATATTTTTCTTGATTTGATATTATTAGATTTGATCTGGTCTGATCTGATCTGATTGGATCTGGTCTGATCTGATTGGATCTGATCTGACCTGATTGGATCTGATCTGATCTGATTGGATCTGATCTGATCTGATTGGATCTGATCTGATTGAGTCTGATATGATCTGATTGAGTCTGATCTGATCTGATTGGATCTGATCTGATCTGATTTTAATAAGAATAAGTAATAAGTAGAAAAAATAAGTCCTACGGAACGGACCCTTAGACGAGATAATGAAAATACATTACGAACAATAATGGCGGCCCTCATTGTCTGCGCGATTCTTAATAGGTTTGCGGTACAGTATTGGGAAAAAATTGGTTATATTAATCTACCAAGTAGTGCACAAGAAATGTACATGGTCATGAATGGTAATAAAAATGCATATGAACTCCTATTCCGAAAATAAAAACATAGAACTTGTATTTTGATATATTGTCAATGATTTACTCTTACTTTAGTCTTTTTTTCCCAAACCAATGTCATGATGGATGATTCGGGGTATGGTATTTCGTTCGAAAAATTGATGGTTTCTACTTCTCCTAACTTCCCTGGTAAACGGCCTCCACCCCGGCCCAACCCGAACCCACCCACACCTCTTCCAATTGCAATAACCAAAGGGATTTGTACGTAATTTTGGCAGGGTCGAACCTAAGGGATCGGAGATCGGGGCGGGCGACGGTCCCGAGCCTCCTAAGAGTAAGAGATCCCAAATATTTTAAGCGTAGTATTGTGAGTAGCCTAGAAATAATTTTTTTAAAGTCCAAATTAAAAAATTTTATTTATTCGTGCTTCTTCATATTTGGGGAAATAGAAAACTATTGTACAAGATTACTACTAAGGCAATGAGGTGTGCCCTCATGATTTCCTATATGTGAAATTTGCACTAAATAGGATTAAAACATAATGACTTTCCAAATGTAGGACTTAAACTTTTTTATTCCCTAAATAGGACTTAATAATGACCTAGTGGAAGGAATAATATCTAGTAATGATGGACATTTAGTTGAATAATGACTACTTGATAATGATCAAAAATCTTACATTGGGAAATAAAAACATATGGTCCTGTATTGGAAAAGTCATTATGTTTTAGTCCTATTTAGGTAAATTTCTCTTCCTATATTCCCTCTAGCCTCTTTTCCTTTCCTTTCCAGGGAAATGGCTTCTCCTTTTTCCCTTCAATTTTCAATATTAATTTTCAAAACCTATTTTATTTTAAATAATTAAACTAAAAACATAAAAATAATTAAACATTTCATTAAACTTGTAATGATTAATCATTTATTAAAATTTAAATAAGAAATATAATAATTGTGCGTCTAAGAAATAAAATATTAGTGCGTAAATCGATACATTTTTTGAAGAAAAAAAATAAAAATTCATATTAAAAATAAACATAATAGTAAAAAACTAAACGTTCTTGCTTGAGCCGTCACCCGCCGCACCTCCAAGCCACCTCCGTGATATTTTTCTTTCATCTTCATCACCTCCGAGCTTATCGACGTCACGTCGGTGGTCATGATTTTGAACTCTTCTTAGAGCCTGTTCTTTAGAACTGGAAAAAAAGAGCTGGATGTTGGAAGAAACTGGAAAGAATTGAAAGAACTAAAAGAAACTGGAACGAACTGGAAGAAACTAGGATGAACATGAAGAAACTAGAAAAATTAAATAAACTGAAAAAACTAGAAAAAATTTGAAAATCTAAGAAAGCTTTAAAAATTATTTTTGTGTAATTTTATATTATTCTTGTAACGCCCCGAAAATAGGCCTATCAGAATTAATTAATTACTGAGAAGGACCCAAAAATAAGTGAATTATAAAGTTTGTCTATAATTAATAAAAATAATATCGTTATGTAGAGTTTGACTGTCTGACTTCAACCGTTCAATCGGATTTCAATTTGGAGAAAGTTGGACCAAAAAGTGTATCCCAACTCGGACCGAAATTAGTCCCAATCAGAGACTACACAACAAACGGCGCTCCCTGTTCAATTACGCCGAATCCAAAATACGAATCACCGCTCAATCACGGAAGCTGCAAACCTGTGTCTTCTTCTTCTTCAACTGGCCTATTTAAGGAGGATCAATCTTCCTCATTTCTCTACCAAAATCTATAATTCTTCATCCTATCCTGCTGTTCTGAGTGAGGAGAACACGCTGGTGCTGTCAGCTTTGTGAGAGGTCGCCGGAGCAGTGAGATATAGTCGCCGGAAGTTTCGCCGGAAAATCTTCAAAACCTCCCTTACGCTTTGAGGTAAGCCCGTAGATATATCTAAAGACTAGAATGTTCATGTAGGTTGTTTTTACGTTCATAAATAGTCGTTTGGTTGAGTTTTGTGTTTGACATGTTTGAAGAACCAAGAATCATAAACCTTGAATTTGATGTTAAAAATATGTTTTAATGATTCTAAAATGATCCATGAACCTGCGAGAACATTCTATATAATTTAATTGAAGTTTGGTGTTTTAAAATGATAATACTCGAAACTTACCAGAGGAAGAAGATGATGAACAGTAGCCGAAAATCGATTATTTTCTTCCTAAAAATCGATTAAAACTTTATTCAGACGAGGTACCAAGAAATCAGATTTTAATCGATTATTTATGAAACAAAAATCGATTTTAGTTGTTTAATCGATTATTTTTAAACCAATAATCGATTTATTTGATTTAATGGATTATTTTAAAAGCAAAAATCGATTTTTATGATTAATGGATTATTTAAATTTAAATAATCGATTTTCCTCAATCAGTTCAATTCCTGTTCCGAAAATATTTCTGGAAATGTTGCTTTAGAATCATATTTTTGATACCAATTGATTATGATCATTATAAAAATGATTTTTATAGTAAAAATAATGTTTTTAACAAATAAAATGTTATGTGATGCATGACGGTAAATTCGGGTGTTAGCACTCGAGACTGGACCGCTATTTGCTATCGAGTGTTATGTTGATTGATCATTATGGTGAATAAATTTTATGAATGATTGAATCATAGTTAAGAATGAATATGTTGATGATTATGAAATGAATTGTATTGTTAAGGATATTTAGAAGAACTCTAAAATATATTGATGTTGGTTTCTAATACTATCTAGAAGATCTCTAAGATAGATTAGAAATAGGCCTTGCGGGTATGATGCCCGGTGGCTAGGGTTAAAACGTACGTACGGGATCCAAGAACCAAACTTGAGTATCTACTCGTTTGGGGGTACCACCCAACCCAACAGAGAACACTACGCTGTCGGTTTTTGGTTGACCTTAAGCGAAGGTAAGTTTAAGATTTGAAAACTCTTTTTAAAATATATCTTAAACTAGGCCTAGCTTAAGGATTAGAATATCTTGAACTAGAATCAGTTTAAGAATGGAACTGGCCTTAGACTAAGCATAGTTTAAGGATATTGTTGAATATTGAATATTGAATATGAATGTTGAATATTGAGATATTGAAATAAACATATTGAGAATATCATGAATGAATTATATATTGTATGCATGATATCAAATTGTTGTTTGTGAATATAGATTCAATTTATGTGGATGTTCGACGCTTTAGATATGCTTACTCAGCTTCACCGCTGAGCGTGTAGTGTGTTTTATTTGCTACACGCAGGTAGGCAGAATGAATGATTGGCATGTTCCTGGCAGCGGAAGGGGCGAGACTGTCGTGGTGGAATTTGTGATTTTAAAATGAATAATTGCGTTGTTATTAAACATGGTTTAAATCACTTCCGCACTATTATTAAACACTCCGTATTTTGCTACAGTTATGTATTGAATAATATTTATGGTGAATAAAAGTGTTGAAATGTTTTAACTTTTTATGATTTCCAAATTAATACGTTAGTCCGAAAGGGGCTGCAGAACTGGACGGATTAGGGTGATACAATTCTCATTCTAATTGTTGTTGTTATAAATTATTAATATTGTTATTATTATTATTATTACTATTATTATTGTTGTTGTTGTTGTTGTTATTGTTGTTGTTGTTGTCATCACGTTATCTTGATGAATGCCATTAAGATAAAAAAGTATTTTTATTTTTCATACACAAAAAAACTAATTTTGCAAAAAAAATTAAGTAGAATGTAAAAATAGAATAAATATCAAAATGTTAAATATTTAAAAGTTATTGTGGCTACGCTGCACGTCACTTTATTTGTGCAATATTTATCATAAAATAATATATTTGTAATTACACTTTAAATTTTACAAAATTTTGTTTTAAATATCAGACATGTCACATAATGTAATCAAACATATTTTTTCTTTAATGATTGATTTTTTTCATTGTAACATTACTTTTGAAATGAAGACATAGAACTTTTTTTTACATTTTTTAATGTTTTACTTCTACAGAGGCAACGAACAACGGAAAATAGGCCCAAGGTGATGTTGTTTGATGAACAAACTAAAGATGCAATGAAGCAGTTTAGAGATGAAATAGCAGTTAATATTCTACAATGCAGTTAAACTTAATTGAAGATACTAAATACGGAGTATAGTTTTTACAATATGATAGAGTTGAAAATGATTGGATTATTTATATTCACTTGTGCAATATTTTACATATTAGAGACAATAAAAAGTAGATCAAATAAATGAAAGTATATCTTTTTTGTTAGTTGTATTTTAATTATTGGTGATATTATTAGTTATCTGAATTTGTTTTTTACAGTTTTTGGGTCATTTTTTCTTTTTCATGATGTTGTTCTCTCTTGGCTTTCATATGCAGTACTCCCCACCCCATTCCATTATTATATTTAGATTAAAATATTGATGTTTTACTTATACAAATTTAGATTAAAAAACCTTTTATCCATAATTTTTTAAATAGTTTGAAATATTGATGTTTTCCTTTTTTATCTTGAATATTAATATACAAAAAATGGTATTATTCATATTAAAAAGTTATTTAAAAAATAATAATTAGTGTCAATCATAAAAATAGTGAGATGAAAAAATGAAATAATTTATAAACTATAACTATGAACATAATAGGTGTAATAATAATAATATATCGTTTTTAGAATAATTGGTCGGTAAGGAGAAAGAGTTTGAAAAAATAAAAATAGTTGGAAGAAACTGGAAAGAACTGGAAAGAACTGGAAGGAACTAGAAGAACTGTAAGAAACTGTTGAAACACGGGCTTATCACGTTTTCGTACTAAAGCCGTGTTCGTTTTTATGACAGGTTTTGATAATGCCAAACCGCCGTGATCGAGCAAAACATTGAACATACAAGGCAAAGAACGAAGATGAGAACAAGAGCCAAAAGATGACCAAGAACGAAGACCATAGCCTTAGTGTCGTTGAGTCGGTCTTCATTGTGATCAAGACCGACCCAATCTTTACACCTTGGCTCTTTAGACTAAATTCATTTCATTGCATTTCTTTCATCATAAAAATGTTTTTCAAACATGTGTAAATCATTAAAAAACACTTGGTGTTCGCCCAAACCAAAAACTAAGCCATCCAGTGTTCGGCTTTCAGAAACCGGCGTTCGGCCTTCGGTTATCGGCATTGGTTTTTGGCGTCCGAACCAACCAAGTGTTTTTCAACTTTTTATGATTGGTTTTCACTCTTTGGCATGTTTAAACGGTTCTCCAACAAAAACACTTTGAAAACCATCTTTCGCTTTTGGTCGTTTGACAAAAACCACGCAAAACGGCGTAAACTTGGCTAGCCGTGGTTTTTACTCAAATGACGTGGTTTTTAAAGTAACTCCCTTGATTTCTTAGCCAAATACATCAAATAAGTGTTTTAAACACTTGGTTTTTATTTTGGAGAACTTTGGATTTTTCGGTCGGTTTTTGCATCGGTTGGCTAGGCCGTGGTTAAGGCAAAGACCATGGGTTTTTGGCTAACCACCCACCCAGTGATGGGAAGATCTTCCCATCGATGGGTAAGCGGTCCCTTAGCCAAACCAACTTCCAGAACCATGCCAAACAGCGATGGGAAGGTCTACCCATCGCTGTTAAAGCCTTGGTGCAACATTAACATAAGGCAGAACAACCTTGCCCAGCGATGGGAAACCTATCCCATCGATGGGTACCCAGCGATGGTAAGGATAAACCATCGATGGGAAGGCATGACCGTTGGAAGTCATTTAAGGTTGATTCTTTCCTTGTTTGGAAGTCAACCTCCCACCCAGCGATGGGAAGCTTGTACCCATCGATGGGTAGGTAACCGTTGGCTTCAAACCTGAAGGAAAAATTGGCTTACCAGCGATGGTTAAGTCCAAACAAAGATGGGAAGCCAATATCCTGCAGATCCTATTTTTAATCAACCCCATAAATCAAGCAAATCACCCCTTTAATGCATTGGTCCGTTGGAGCCTATTTTGGCACTATAAAAAGGGGTGTTTGGGTCTGCTTTTAATATCAATTCACTTCACAATATTCATACTTTCATTGCATTCAAATAACATCATTTTCCATAGCTTTCTAGAGCCAAATTGTGTGAACAAACTCAACAAGAACTCGCATATATAAAATGAGTTATAGGTGAGATTTTCTCTCATAAACAAGAACTCACAAACCACAACATATGTGCAATTCCCTTCGAACAAAGGGAACCTCGTACGAAGGAAAGGTATTTTTCCTTCGGGTTGAAGTCTTGGAGTGTGGTATCTCCGAGCAAGTGTTGTTGAGGCTCGTGGGACTCGAGTTCTCAGGTTGTAACGGTTTGTTAAGCACCCGTAAGCTTAACGGAAGTAGTGTAGCTCGAGAGAGTCTCTCGGGAGACTGGATTAGCCACACGTTGTGGTGAACCAGTATAAATCTTGGTGTGCTCCCTTTACACTTTCTACGCTCTTTACCTTTCACTTTCTTAATTTTTTTTATTCCTGCAATTTCTACGATCAAACGCTATTCACCCCCCCCCTCTAGCGTTGGTCACTTATTCTAACAAAAACTGGAAAGAACTAGAAGGATCTGGAAAGAACTGGAAAGAACTAGAAGTTAAGAGTTCAAACCCTAAAGAAAGGCTCTTACTCTAGGTGTTGGCATTCGAGGGCAAGCTCCTCCGCTTTTTCTTTGCATCTTTGCTCAAGCTTCTCTCCTCTCGCTTATTGTTTAAATCGAAGCCTCTCCACCTGCATCTCAGCAAAGGCGGACAACGAAGTGCTGAGTTCCTCAAACCCTTTAACCAAGGGTTCAGGCCCGATGCACGGGGATCCTTCTCCTTTTTTCGATCGATTCCTCCCGATGGGTCATTCCATCTCCAGTGGTGTAGTTGGTATGTCATCATTTACCCGGCATCCAACGCGCATCATACATGCCGGGACTATAGTCACCCGATTCAGATATTTTAGATTGACCTTGTTTGGAACCGGCGCGACGCTCACTTAGAACATCCATGGAAGATGTCCCATGTCCTAATATGTAGGAATGAAGAAGAAACACTACTACAAAAATGACCTTTTAAATCGGTTATTTAGACCCTTTTAAATCGGTTTTGAACCGATGCAAAAGCCAGCGATGCAAATACTCAGGTCACTTTTTGCATCGGTTGTCAAAACCGATGCAAAAGCCCTCCCAGAACCGCTCGGACGGTTCAGGTATAAATGTTGTTGTAAGTACTTGGAAGCTATGGAGTAAACAAGGTGGTACGACTTTGAGTTCATCAACTCATCAAATTTGTTGGTCACTTTAGCAAAAAAGTCGTCGCTCGTCTAAGCATTTCCTGTACACGAGTGATAATAAACTTAAGAAAAAACAAATATAGGAAAAATATTAACTAAAAAAATTAATTCAAGTTAAACGCACCTTTTATGGGATCGGTGGTAATGTTAACCCAAGCTTTGGCTAACGCTTCCTCCTTGGTTAAGGTCCAAGATTTTGAAGCACTCTGAGTCGTGCTTGGCCCCCCTCACGTTTTCCCTTCCCTTTCGACTTTTTCATAGGTTGTGTTTCGGGCACAACCTCATTGATATCGTCATCAATATCGTAAGGGACGTACTGTGTGGGAGCCATTGTGTGCGGTGGCGGTGGTTGGGACAGTCGGGCACCACTGGTTCTGGAATTGTTGCCAGTGCATTTGTTGTCATTCTTGAAATTGTTGCATTTGGAAAGAACTCGACCCTTGAACGTAAGCCGCAAATGAAAAAAAGGGGAAATCAGATCAGAAAAACACCGGTGATCTGAAAGAAATGGATGTGAAGTGTGGGTAAAATATGAGTATAGTGTTGAGTTTAAATAGTGGAAAGTTCTGAATTTTTTAAAGTTACAACGACTAATTCTAAAAAAAATGACCGTTTCAACCCAACAGGAAAAACGGGGAGGGGTTCCCGCTCTTCCCGTTCTCGTAGAGGGGGGGCGGTGTTCCCCTTCTCTAGCTTCTTGCGCTAGGTGGCATCCCCTTCTTCTTTCCCGTCATGCACACTGCGTGGCCTAATACTATATTCACACATTTCAATATCAAGTCACCGACACAATTCTCAACTAGTGTCACTTAGGGTACTTTAATCTCTTTTATTATTTATATTTTCTTTATTTACAAAACCTTTACTATTATATTAATTGCATTTCAATTTTAATCAAAAAAGTATTTATAACTTTTAGTTAGTAATTCTGGGTAAGACCCTTTTTTTGCCCCGAGTCTAAAAAATCATAGGAACGTGCCTAAATCTCGGGCAACTAACACATAATTTGCAAAACCTTTACAGAAACTTGTATATGGTGAAGCAAGCAGTGAAACAATAGTACAAGAAGTTTGAATTCTCCATGTGCAAGAGCAGTTTTCACGAGAGTGAAAATGATTATCATTGTTATTTACTTCAAGAAATACACATATTCTTATGTCTTTCTACTATGTGCTTGATATGTTGATTGTAGAATCTAGTACGAGGAGATAAATTATCTGAAAGCAAGCCAGTCTTTCGTGTTTGAGATAAAAGATTTGGGTGCATTATAAGGATGTGGATTTCTCGGAATAGATCCAATTTATCTCAGAAGTAGTACATTAAAGTGTTGACTAGATTCAGAGTGAATGGTGCTAAACCCAAGACTACTCCATTACTAAATCACACATAAAGTTGTCAAAAGAGTAGTCATTTGGTGGTCCCAAAGTGGTGAGATACAAAGTCTAGAAGGGGGGGGGGGTGAATAGACTTTGTTTCAAATTTAAAACTTTTTCGTTTCTTTTGAAAACGTGAAAATGAGTGTTAATCTATAGTCCTTGTGAACTTTAGATTGTGTGCGGAATTTGGTGGGTAGAGTGAGCAGTAATCAATATGGATGGGTTAGTTTTCACAATTAATATAATTGCAAGTAAGAGTAAAGATAAAGGAGAGAGACACGCAAACTTTAACGAGGTTCGAAGGTGGGGTAATCCTTCTACGTCCTCAAAATCCACTATGTAGTTGGTTGTTGAATAATGAACCAACAATTACACTTGTGTGAATTTCTGCACGGTATATCTTCGCAAGGCCAATGTTGCTACTGCACTCGTGCTGGCTTTGTTGTTCCTTCGAAGGTCACGCTTCTTCAACAACTGCAACGTCCGAACAATAGGACTTGCAAGATCAACTTGTAAGAAAGTTGACCTACCCCCTTTCAATCAAGAAGTTTGATCAAAAGTTGTATCCTTCAACGTGGTGTGGTACTTGAGGCAAGGAAACCTTCAAGTGTTTACACTATAGCTCTTTGGAAGGAGGAGAAGTTTGCTTCTGGATAAGGAGTTTAGAAATCTCTCTTTATCAAGCTTTTTGGGCTAACTGTGAATGAGATAGCTTTGTTGTTAGAGATTGCTT
>OOIL02000294.1:502257-549416 GCA_900332095.2 Cuscuta campestris | reverse complement strand
CCCAAATGTTTAAATTGAATGAATATAAATGTTAAACTTGTCCGTGCACCGCCCATCTTCCCATCATCACTATTTTCCAAGGTAAACCCCGGTACCGTCATGTCTACCCGCGTATAGCAAAAACAACTACACGTTCAGCAAAAGCTGAAGAGTGAATCTAACAGCAGAACATAAAGTGATCACCCATATGGTCATACATATATTAATACATGTACTTAACGTACGAAAAACTACGTGTTTACTAACTGATTAGTTTGCACCTGCTAGGGTACTATTACATATAATAAAATGATGTATTACCACATTGAATATGGATATGATGGGGAATAATCGGACTAATTAGATCAAATCGGACAAAAACAGATCTAATCAGAATAAATCAAAGTCAAATCCAATAAGATCAGATCAAATCTTCAAAAATATCGAATCAAATCAAATTCAAATCTAGTAACATCAAATCAAATTTTAAAAGAAATCAATTTAATTGTATAGGTCGTGTTATATTTGTCTGATCTAATCCTTAAATGCATCATATCATATCGAATCTAATTAGATTGAATCAGACAAAAAAAGATCTAATCAAATCAAGTAAAATTAAAATCTATTAAGATCACATCAAATCTCCAGAAAAACAATTTAATTATCTTGGTCGTGTCTTGTTTGCATGATCTAATCTATAAACGCATTACATCACATCAAATTAGATCGAATTCAGACTAATACAAATTTAATCAGATCAAATCAAATTCAAATCCAATAAGATCAGAATTAATCTTCAAAAAAATCAATTTACTTGCCAAGGTTGTGTCTTATTTTCCAGATATAATCTTTAAACGCATTAGATCGGATCTAATTAGATCGAATCAGACTAAAACAGACCTAATCGGATCAAACAAACTCTAGGGCACCATATTTTTAAATTTGTTAATAATTTTAAAGCAAAAGTATTTTAAAAATATAAAATAGAGCATAAAATGTAAATTTTGGACCGGGCCAATTTTATTTTTTCATTTTTCGGGACCGACCCGACCTAATTGAAGGTGGTTCATAAAAATGAGATATTTATGGACCAAAAAACTTTTTTGTTTCAAAAATCAAATTAGGTACCATATCATTATTATTAAAATGGTTCGATACGGTTTCAGTTTTATATCAAATCCTTTGGTGCCATGTCATTCAGAAACGAGATGGTACCATGACATACTAATGCCAAACCATACCACGTACAATACTTTGATGCTTTGAAAATATTTTTATTTCTAAACAACAATCAGCGTAATCAAAAGAAATTGGAGCACTGTTTTTATGCATTTTTACTCAATATGTGTATTACTTAGTTAGAATTTTTTGAAAGGAACATAATTATTGGAGTTTGAGTTTCAACAAAAGAAATTATAATTTGAGTTATTGTAGTCTTAGGTTATAAAGTCCTATAAAAAATTACCTTAAGTATGTCAAATTCACACCAAATAAATACCCTATGATTTAAATTTACCAAAAGATAACACATAAAAATGTATAATTAATTTAATAATTTAAATATTTAACATTTTTGTGCTAGTGGATGGTTTAGTTCGGTATTTTCGTTTGAGAACCTGCCCTATACCATTTTTAAAACAATTCATTTTATTTTGGGATATAGTTTACTAGAGTTATTTGAAAACTTGCTTTTTAATTTGGTACAATGTCCATCTACTTTGGAACAATATAAGGCTTACTCCCTCCGTTATACAAAACACTTCCTTTTTCATTTTTTTCTTTTTCACCGAAACACTTCCACTTTTTATTAAAAAATCACTTTTATCCATACTTTTTCTTAACATGCCTATCACATCAAACTTCTTCTCTAACAATATATCCATCACATCTTGCTTTAACTCATCACATCAATGGCAAAATTAGAAGTCAACTACAATTTAACACTTCCTTATTTTAACACTTGATCAAAATTGAAGTTGCTTCAAGAAGGGAGGGAGTATATTTTTGCTATGCATGCGATCATTTATTTATTAGTGGGTCCATCTTTCCCATATATCCAATAGAGTGGAGTCCTTGTCAATGAGTGCCGGCCTAGCTAGTGTCTCTCATCTTCATCATCATATTCACTTGTAATATAATGGCTGGGGTAGGGCTCTTCCTAGCTATAACTTTGTTAAGGGGGAGGCAACTCTCAAATATGTGTATGGTATTCCAGGAGAACCATGAATATAAGGTTCACCCTTTTTTTAAGAAGGAATGTAACAATTAACTTGGTACGGATCAGGGGCAAACCCAGAACATCACATTTTAGAAAGTTTATATTAAACCATCACAAACTTAACACTAAATAAAAAATACTTCGTAATATACATGGGCGGATCTAGGTACATGTTAATGGGGGCAATTGCCCCCAATGAATTTCAAAATTGTCCATAGTAGTACCCTAATTTTAAAAAAAAAAAATAGTTATGCCCCCATTGAAAAATATAAAATACACATAATAAAAATAAATTTAAGTAGAAAATTAAATATCTACCATTAAAAATAAAATACTTAAAATTTAATTGAGTCAAAATTATAAAATTATGTAGAGCAAATAAATTTCTAGGAAATATTTTTAGATTTTTCATTAATTATTGAATGCGTTATTAAGTCAAAATAATGTTTTTTTTGTAATTTCACATGGCTATTTTGAAGAAAAAACAGAAGCGCTATCCCCGAACCCCGTAGTGGTCTCGCCCCTAGTCCTCAAGATTCCTGGATCCGCCACTGGTAATAAATAACATTAAAGTTTACATAAAAATACTTCGTAATATAACATATAAATATCACAAATTAATAGTAGTGTTTCATTGCAAATATAAAGTACATCTTACTGTTGATAAGGTCCAATTTTCATATTTTGGAAGTGATTTATTATTTCATCATCGCTAATAGTAATATATATATATATATATATATATATATATATATATATATATATATATATATATGCGCGCACACGCACACACTATCAATTGCGACGCGTTGCGGGGATTTAAGTGTGCGATCAAGAGTTTATGCAAGATTTTTTTTGTTTATGATATGTTTTGTATGATTTTCTTTTTTCTTTAATGTTTCATGAAAAAGGAAGTTTAACTGACAAGTTTGCAAGATTAAATATCAGTGAAGTTGTGAATAAGGTACATCATACTCATGGAGATCATTTAGAACATCCGGATAATCTTGAACTCCATGGTTATTGCAATTGAGATTGTTGAATATAAGTGAGCTCTAGAGGCCAACTTATGATTCCATATCTATATTATATCAAGAATCATAGGCCCTAAAGATTGTTTAAGTCGTCTCGTGTGATTTAAACATGCATAGCTTTAGTCCATAAAGTAGGCACTCTAATAACATTGTAACACCCCAACCCGCAACCCGAACCAACGAGTTAGCGAACCGAGTTGCTACTAAATTAGCATTCAAACACAATAATTTTCCAAACAATTTAAAACATTTATTTCAAAATAATATTTAAACATCCTTCAGAGTATTATAAAACGGCGCGGAAGCTTAAAATACTTAATTCAAATTACAACTTTGGGTTCTTGCCCTCAAAATATAATAATTCAAACTTAAATATTAAATCAGATAACTGCTTCAGCCAGCATCCATCCACCTCCCTGCCCTCCAAGATAGTTCCTTATTCATCATTCATGTTACCTACGTGTAGCAAATTGGACAAAAGGCTACACGCTCAGCATTGAAGCTAAGTGAGAAATATCTAACGTTCTGACTACGCACATACACGAACCCACTAGCTTATAATTTCATACAATATCATGCACACAAATACAACAGTAATAATATCACAAGTACAACATAGTTTATGCTACTTACCTTTATCCTTCACTTGCACATGTTAATATCACAATATTGAAGTCATTACATTAGCTCATATCCAACATTAGCTCATAACCAATCTAGGCTAAAGCCAATTCCTCATTATCCACATTCTTATCTTAGGACTTAGAGCCACTACCTACGGCCATGACTCAAAGTCCATTCTATGACATCAGAATCACTACCCACGACCATGATTCTGGTCAACCCGGTACCTACGGTGCCGGTTGGGTGGAACCTTCAATCCTATTGATCAGATCCCAGATTCCATGTACGTACATCTTTACCCGAATGCCACTGGACACTAGGTCCACAACGCTCAACAAACTCAGTATGCTTTATCCGTTTAAGACATAACACATTGGATCCACAATAACTTAAGAGAATAGAAATAGCTAAATAAATCATCATGCAATCCAAATAGCGGCCTAATGTCGGGTGTAAACACCTTCCACTTACCGTCATGCAACACGCAAAGTTTCAGTCAATTCGGGTTCCAAATCGGGTCAAACAATCAAATAACGGAAACTGCAGCTGTTGGTGCGGTACCCGTCACGGTACCTCGGTACTGCCAAGCGGTACCTGGCCTGGGTACCGTCGGTACGGTACCGTTCGACCGTCTCACATATGTACCGGCAGCAGTAGCGAACCAGAGGCGGTAGCTGGGTACCGTTTGGATGGTACTAGGCTACCGTCCGGCATCGAAAGTGTATAGATACTTGCATAGGGGCACACCAAATGTTGCACCATATTTGTACACCATAAATTTTCACTATTCATTCTTTATCCACTCATTAAATTAATTCCTCCGTCCTAGAACATTCTTCGTAGTTATTATTCACACGGTTAAACTTTAATCACTTTCTTTACCTACTTTCGATAGTTATTTGATAAAATAATATAATCTTGTCACCTCTTATTTTGTAGAACTTTTGATGTAGTCTTTAAATATGTAACTTTTATTTTTAAATTTTAGACCCACAATCAAATAAATTGAATTGAAAATAAAGTTGGTCAAACCTCGTAAACAGAAACGGAAAGAAGGGGTTTAGGACGGATGAGGTTTTTTTTACTCATGTACAATGTCACATTATCACAATATGAACTCTTATTTAAGGATTAAAAATACGAAACTTCTTTTTCAATACTTTCTCTATGTTTTACTCCTATTTAGAGAGATTTCTTTATCAAAATTATAAAAACAAATTTAGAATAGAGTAATTTACCTAAATAGAACTAAAACATAATGACTTTTTCAATATAAGATCATTTGTTTTTATTTCCCAATGTAGGACCATTGATCATTATCTATTAGTCATTATTCAACTAAATGTCCAGCATCATTTGAACATTATTCTTTTCACTAGTCATTATTAAGTCCTATTTAGGAAATAAAAAAATTTAAATTCTACATTAAAAAATGACTTATATTTTAATCCTATTCAGTGCAAATTCACTTTAAAATAATTGGAGAAATGTAAGATCTATAGAATAGGGTCGTGACTCGTGAGATGTAAATCGCAACAGTATTGCTATGCGCACGGAAACGGCTGAGGCCGTCATAAATAACGCTGTTGACAAATTCGAATACGGATAGGGCGATAACTAGCCGTTACTTACCTTCTACATCTCAAAAAACAAATACACCGAAATCCATTCACGTGTCCTCTCAATCTCCATCTCCCTCCCAGCGTGGAATCTCCTGAAATTAGCAAAAATAAAAACAATTTTTCACTTGATCTGGGTTTCTCACTTCTGCGTTAATCTTCCTGTTCCAAGAACCCAATTTCAATTTGTTCATACTCCGTAATCTGCAAGAGCTCTTCCTTCTCGGGTAAATTCTTCATTTCTTCTTGGCTATCTCTCCTGTATAGACTGCGTACTGTTCGTTAATCTGGATTTCCGTACCACATTGTATTGTTCAGTCCATACAAAATCTTGATATTGTCCGAAACTTCAATGTTTCCAAGATTGGTCTTTTCAGTATGGGCTTCATGATTTCTTGATGATAATGTGAGCGTATAGCATTTTGCATTTGGCCTTTGGGTGTGGTAACGTAAAGTGTCCTGTCGTTTGACTGAATATGTTTGATTTGAAGCCATCATTTTCACTTAGAAATGTCTGATAGTGTTCTTCTGTGTCAAATATATGTGTGGTGTCTATATGAGATTTCCCTATTTTCTTTGGGTGAAATGTGTTGGTTGAGTAATCGTCAGTGATTTCTCTATTTTATTTGGGCATCCCATTTTCTTGTTGCAAAGTGTGTTTGCAGAATGCTATAGTTATTAGAAGATGAAAATAGGAACACCAAGGACACCCTTGTCAAAGATTGGAAAGAGGACCCCTTTAAGGGCTGCCATCAGTAAGACTCCTCCATGTACTACTACTCCAGGTGAATCAAAGGTTGGTGAGGAGAAGATTCTTGTCACTGTTCGTGTGAGGCCGCTGAGCTCAAAGGAACAAGCGGTTTATGATCTTGTTGCCTGGGATTTCCCCAATGACCACACTATTGTTTCAAAGAACTTGAGCCATGAGCGCCATTCGGGCTCATACTCCTTTGGTACACATATAACTCATTCTAACAATTGATATCCATCTTATATTCAGGGATTATCATTGTGCATTTATGTATGGATTGCTTGTGTTTGACAGATTTCGTCTTTGGCCCAATCTGCTCGACTCGAAAGGTGTATGAAGAAGGGGCTAGAGATGTTGCTCTTTCTGCTCTTAGTGGTATCAATGGTAAATATAAGGAGCGTCACTTATATTTCTATTGAATGATTTTCAATATCCTTTTTGTGTTTGAGGTACCTGACACCCCTGATGTTTTGCGTTCTTTAAACAGCAACTATTTTTGCATATGGGCAGACGAGTAGCGGGAAGACATTTACAATGAGAGGAATTACTGAAAATGCTGTTAAGGACATTTATGAGCACATCAAAAACGTAAAAATCATTTAAAACCTATAATGTTTTGCAGTTCATTTGTCTCTCAATGCTTTGGGGGTGCAGAAATGTATTTTTATTGATTCACATGATTTACAGACTACAGATAGGGAATTCGTCTTGAAATTTTCTGCTTTGGAGATCTACAATGAGACCGTAGTAGACCTATTGAACAATGAACTTGGCACGCTTCGGTTATTGGATGATCCTGATGTAAGGATGTGTTTGTTTTTTTAAATAAACTGAGTGAGATTACTTTCCTAATATTGCAATTCATTTTGAATTCATATTATGCGGCTGCAGAAAGGAACTATAGTTGAGAAACTGACCGAAGAGATGGTCGAGGATGGCCAACATCTGAGGCATTTAATTAATATTTGTGAAGGTAGTCCGTGTATCTAAACTCATTATTGTTTTGTAAATAAATAACTTGGGTCTTGAGGAAATGTATGTGTTGCTCTCTATTGCAGCTCAAAGGCAAGTAGGAGAAACTGCTCTAAATGAAAAGAGCTCGAGGTCACATCAGATAATCAGGCTGGTAATTGTTTCTACGATAGCATTGATCATTATGTTTTCTTTGTTTTGAATCCTAAGCTGCAATTGACAATTTGACACTTCATGACTTGTGCATTAATGTATTCTTCCAAGACGATTGAGAGCAGTACTAGAGAAAAAACTGGGCATGTAAAATCCCTCTTAGCAACCCTGGTATGTGTGTGTTTGTATGATATAGCATTTGATAAATTTTCATAATTTAATCATGAATTTGGATATTTCATATGAAATACTGGAATATGCAGAATCTTGTGGATCTCGCGGGAAGTGAGCGTGCAAATGCAGATGGTACTAGGCTGAAGGAAGGAAGCCACATAAACAGAAGCTTGCTTACCTTGACCACTGTAATAAGGAAGCTAAGGTAATAGAATGTTGGGATTTTTGAAATTCATAAACCCAATCTGACTGTCCATTTGGAACTCGGAAAAGATTAGGGGAAAATAGGGAGGAAAATCCAGAAGGAAAGAAAATTTGGGAGAGAATTAAGAGATTACTTCAACAAAATTATTTTACATTTGTCAAGAAAGCATCTTTCCTTCACATTCATAAGGGATTAATGTGGTTTTGTTGGGATTTATTTTGTTATAGTGGAGGAAGGAGGAGTGCACACATCCCTTATAGAGATTCAAAGCTGACAAGGATCTTGCAGGCCTCACTAGGGGGCAACGCTCGAACTGCAATCATATGCACAATGAGTCCGGCTTTAAGCCACGCGGATCAATCACGTAACACTCTCTCATTCGCAACCAGTGCAAAAGAAGTCACTAATAGTGCCCAAGTGAACATGGTATGCACTACTTTATTTGATAGGAGCACGTGTTCATATTCCCATGTGTGGAATGACATCCTTTGTCGTCTAAACTTGTGATGTGGTATTATTTCTTTTCCTTATTACAATGCATAGGTAGTTTCAGAGAAACAATTAGTGAAAAAGTTGCAGAAAGAAGTTGCAAGGCTAGAAGCAGAGCTCCGAACTCCGGATACCACTGCTTCTCCAAGCCTTAGATCTTTACTCATGGAAAAAGAAATGAAAATCCAGCAGGTAAAGCCGAGTACAATTTTTTTTGTACAGAAAATAATAGTCTTTCAAATAAAAACACCATATCCTTGTGCAAGTATATACTTTTTTTAAACAGAAGATATTAGAAATGGATTTTTGTTTGGTTTATTGATAAAAAAATGAAAAGAAAAAGTTGAGTTAGAAATGATGGTATATATATTCTGAGTTGCAGATGGAGGAAGAGATGAATGAACTGAAACGTCAAAGGGACATTGCTCAATCCCAGCTTGAATGTGAAAGAAGAGCAAGAAAAGAGATCAAAGTATGTTATTCAAACCCAAACTTGTGAAATAAATAACACAATTGGTGCATTTTAATATGAAAGTGTTTAGTGATGAGGACGATGATTGCAGGGTTCAGGTGATCACGGGCCTTCTCATCAAGAAGTGGTTAGATGCCTTTCATTTTCCACTGAAAATGAAATTGATCCTAATGGGGCGCCCATCACGATAACACCAGCAGTAAGAAGAAGAAAGTTAGGCTGGAGAAGCACTTCGCTTGTTAGGCAATCAGCCTGTTCTACAGACCCATCAATGCTGGTGAATGAAATCCGAAAGCTTGAAATGAGGCAAAGGCAGCTTGGGGAAGAAGCAACTCATGCACTTGAGTTACTCCACAAAGAGTTCGCTTCTCACAGAATCGGCACCCACGCTGCCACAGAAAGCATTGCGAAATGCCTGTCAGATATAAAGGGCATGCACGCGTTGAATTCAGTTCCTGCAGAGGAAGTTGAAATCAAAGACAAAGCCAGCCTTAAGGAAGAGATTGCGCGGTTGAGATCTCAAGAAAGTAGCATTAAGTCTCTGGAAGTGAGGCTCGAGAATGTCCAAAGATCAATAGACAAATTGGTAGTTATGCACCTTCCAAGTGATGAAACCACAACTCCAGAGCTAAAGACTTCATTCTCATCAAGAAAGAAAAAGGGGCTTCCTTTTGCAGCACTGACCAATACTGCCGCCAACATGCCCAACCTCATACGCTCTCCCTGTTCGCCTATGGATAATGAAATTGAAAACAAAGCACCACCTGAGAGTAACGACTCCTCCTCAAGGGAGGGCACCCCTTCTGGGGCTGCAGCAAAACAATCATCAAACTCAGTCAGCGTTAAGAAAATGCAAAGGATATTTAAGAAAGCAGCTGAGGACAACATTAGGGACATTAAGGCCTATGTCACTGAGCTAAAGGAACGTGTGGCTAAGCTCCAATACCAAAAACAGCTCCTAGTTTGCCAGGTATCAATTTGTTTTAAGAAGAACAAACTCATTCCATTCACAATAAATGCCTTTATAAAGAAAGGACACATTACAAAGTAGTGCTCTCTTAGAATTCGGAGTATGTTTTAGTTTGATTGGTGCTAAATGAAGAGATGTGGTTTTTACATACGTGCGAGCAGGTGCTGGAATTGGAGGCAAATGACGGTGCATCAAATGATGGATCCGAATTTATGACAGACGAACAATCTCTTCCTCTTCCACCAGCAGTATCATGGCACTTGATCTTTGAGGAGCAAAGAAAGCAACTCATAATGCTGTGGCACCTGTGCCACGTGTCGCTGGTCCACCGCACTCAATTCTACCTGCTGTTTGGAGGGGAGGAATCAGATCAGATATACATGGAGGTGGAGCTGAGGAGGCTGACATGGCTGGAGCAGCACCTGGCAGAGCTGGGCAATGCCAGCCCAGCGCTGTTGGGGGATGACCCGGCAAGCTACGTGTCTTCAAGTGTGAGGGCACTGAGGCAGGAGAGGGAGTACCTCGCGAAGAGGGTGAATACGAAACTGAGTGCTGAAGAGAGGGAGAGGCTTTATGTGAAGTGGGACATTCCAGCAGATGGTGGTGGGAAGCAGAGCAGGAGGAGGAGAATGCAGCTTGTGAACAAGCTGTGGTCTGATCCGCTGAGCATGGAGAACGTGCAAGAGAGTGCACAGATTGTTGCCAAGCTAGTCGGGTTTTGGGAGACAGGAGAGCCTGTTTCCAAGGAGATGTTTGAGCTCAATTTTGTTTCCCCCTGTGACAAGAAATCATGGATGGGTTGGAATCTCATATCCAATCTCTTACACTTGTAGCCAGCCAAACCTCCCTCTCCCTAGTCCCTTCCTCACCCTTGTTCTTTCTTTTTACACTTGCACAAAACCATCACCACTGCAACAATGAATGAATGAATGATTCAACCCTTTTTTTTGTAATATAATTTTTTCCATGCTTCATCCTTTCTTACACTTAAAAACGTTAAGCCAACCACTTTTTGGTGGAGTGATGATATGCAAGGTGTTCTTTAGCATTCACATTGGAGTAGGACAGAACCAAAATAATGAAATACTCCCATCAAGACAACAATCTTAGAAAAAAATGAAGTCTCATATTACAAGATAAATTTGATTATTTGTTTAATGCAATTCACTCCCATCAACACTCCTCAATCATGCAACAGGTTGACATTTTTTTTCTACTAGTATCAACCCCGTGCTTCGCACGGACTCACATATATTGTAAATTTTAACATCTAAAAAATAAAATATCATTTATTTTAGATTCTTTAATAATGATATATGATGTGTTTGATAAATAACTTCTAACTATAAAATATCTTCTTTGAGAAAAAAGTTTTAGTTTTAATATTAATGTACATGTATTAAAATTTATATAAATCTTTCTTTTGAGATGTAATAAAAGGGAAAATAATGAATAGTTTATTAAAAGCCACATCAAGCTTTCTTTTTTAAAAGATTAATAAAGTTTATAAAATCTTTTTTTAGATATATAACTAATTATGTATAGTGGCGTGACTTTTTTATTACCTAAATAGTATTTGAATAATGACTAGTGGCGGGAACAATATCCAGTGATGGTGGACATTTAGTTTGAACAATGTCCAGTGATGGTGGACATTTACTTGAACAATGACCAGTGGTAGTACATTGGAAAATAAAAATATATGATACTGCACTGGAAAAGTCACTATGTGTTAGTACTATTTAGGTAAATTCCCCTAAAATAGATAATGTAATAAGACAAAAAATTGAAATATGTTATGAAGTAAATCCAAATAGAAACTGAAGATTAGAACTCCTAAAATTAGAATTGAAAATGAAATATAATGATTGTTTAAAACATTATCATGCATCTTTCAAACTATACCATCAGGAAATTAAATTTAATTCAAACATGAATCTAAAGTAGTACGGAATAACATCTAAAAGAAATTATAATTCAAATGCACGTTTTAAAATACAACTTCAAATTAATCAAAACTAAAAAAACGTGTACAAAAAAATTTATGTAGCTTTTTATAATAAGGGTCACGCTAGGGGTACACCAAAATGGTATACCCCATTTGTACACCAGTGCAACTCAGACACACAGACACTATATGTCGTGGGATCCATAGGCATATAGTGTCTATGTGTGTCTAACTTGCACTAGTGTACAAATGTGGTACACTACCCCTAGCTTTATTTAAACAACAACAACAACAACAATTATAATAAAAAATAATAATAACGACAACAATTATAATAGGAACTTGAAATTTATTCTAGTTTTTTCTGATTTTTTCTAATTTTTCTAATTTTTTTCAATTTTTTCTAATTTCCCATTTTTTCTAACATTACATTATTTTTTTTACAGTCGAGTAAATTGTTGGAAAACATTTTCACTTTGACATTTTTCTAATGACAATGCTTGTTTCCGTTTAGGTTTTGATATTGACAAACCGTCGGGAACATGGAACAAAATGAAAAGATTCAAAGAGATAGAAAAAGTTCTTTGAAGAAACAAAAAGCACAAGAAAGGCATTGACATTGCTAAAGATGGCGACATTGGCGCTTTGAAGACGTTTTTAAAGACTTAGGTTTTTATTGTAACAAGCTCATTCAATTTCTCTACGTCATGGCTCAAAACAAAATATGTTTTTCATGCATCAAATGAGTGTTTTCATAAATGGTTTTTGAGTTTCTAAAACCCATGGTTCTTGCTTAACCAAAACCATAACCATCGATTATCGGCGTTCGGCTATGGCGTTCGGTTTTCGGCATTGGTTATTGGCATTGAGTTTAACCAAATGGTTTTTGGGTTTTTATCTTTGGTTTATGCTTCTGGACACATTTAAAGGTTTTCCAAATCATTAGTTTTCAAAAACCATAACCCTTGTTTTTTCGGCGTTGGTTATCGGCATTCGGCGTTGGTTATCGGCGTTGGTTTTTGGCGTCCAAATTAATCAAGTGGTTTTTAATATTTTATGATTGGCTTTTACTTCTGGACATATCCAAATGGTTCTCCAATAAAAACACTTCAAAAACCACCTCTCGTTTTTGGTCGTTTGGCAAAAACCATGCGAAACGGCATAAACTTGGCTAGCCGTGGTTTTTACCTTAATGAAGTGGTTTTTAAGTTTTTATACTTGGTTTCTACATAAAATACATTAAATAAGTGTTTTAAACACTTAGGTTTTACTTTGGAGAACTTTGCATTTTTCAGTCGGGTTTGAGCGCCGGTCGGCTAGGCCATGGTTTTGGACTAGCCATCTACCCAGCGATGGTAGATATCACCCATCCATGGGTAAGTGATCCCGGGATTCCAGAACCATGCCACCCAGTGATGGGAGATATTACCCATCCATGGGTAAGTGATCCGGGATTCCAGAACCATGCCACCCAGCGATGGGAGATATTACCCATCCATGGGTAAGTGACTTCCCAGCCATGGGAGGATATTACCCATCCATGGGAAGGCATGACCGTTGTAAGGCATTTAAGGCTGATTCTTTCCTTGTTTGAAAGTCAACCTCCCACCCAGCGATGGGAAGCTCTTACACATCCATGGGTAGGTGACCGTTGTCTTTAAAACTGAAGGAAAAATGGCTTACCAGCGATGGGTAGTTCCATACATCGCTGGGTAGGCTAATTTCCTGCCGATCCACTTTTATTTAATTTCCAAAAAATCATGCCATTAAACCCAAATCAACTCCCATCCGTTACACATCATTTCTGGGTATAAATAAGGGTCTTTTGGGTCTCTTTTTCACAACCATTCCTCACACATTTCATAGTTTTACATTGCATCATTCCATAAACTTTTTACATAGATTTTTAAAGCCATTTCTTGAGGAATTGAGTGCGTTCTTGATCTAAATTAGTTTACTCATATTCTACTCTTTAAGTGAGTTTTTGTTCTTGAGTGGTTAAGTGTTGTGAACACTTTAAGAGAGGTTTGTTCCCTTGGTTGTACGAAGGAAGGGCATATTCCTTCGGGTTGAAGTCTTGGAGTGCAGTATCTCCGAGCAAGTGTATTGAGGCTCGTGGGACTCGAGTTCTCAGGTTGTAACGGTTTGTTAAGCACCCGTAAGCTTAACGGAAGTAGTGTAGCTCGAGAGAGTCTCTCGGGAGACTGGATTAGCCACACGTTGTGGTGAACCAGTATAAATCTTGGTGTGCTCCCTTTACGCTTTCTTCGCTCTTTACTTTTCACTTTCTTAATTTTTTATTCCTGCGATTTCTACAATCAAACGCTATTCACCCCCCCTCTAGCGTTGGTCACTTATTCTAACATAAATTTCCAAAATGGTATTCAATAGCCATGTATTTTACCAAATTAATCCCCAAAATTAACTAATTCCTGAGATGGTACTAATGAATTGAGAATGATGTTCAGTTTAGTCCTCCCGACTACCGACCGTTAAAATAACATTAAAACGATGTTAAGCCTTATACTATTTTTCCAAGATAGTACTCCCTCCGTCCAAAAAAGAACTTCCCACTTTCCTTATTCGTTCGTCCACAAAAAAACTTCCCGTTTCTATTTTAGGAAAGTTTTTGCCAATGAAATGTCCATTCTACCCTTATTCTCTACTTCCTCTCCCTTTCTTTTTTCTCTTTTTTTCTTTTTTCTTCTACCGTTTTTTCTGCTCCGGTTGCTTTTCTCCTTTTTCTCCCTCTTCTTCATTCTTTTTCTCTTCCTTATTTGTTCTCCTTCTTTCTTCTCTTTTCATCTTCTTCTTTCTTCTTCCTTCCGTTTCTGTCTTCTTCTTCTTTGTTCTTCCATCTTCTTCTTCTTATTTCTTCTTCATTTTTTTCTGTTTTTTCTTCTTCTTCTTTCGTCAACTGGAAGAAGAATTTTTTTTCCAAATCTGGTTGCATCTTCTCTGGATCTAGGTTTGTAGTGACAAAATTTTTAATTTTTTTCCAGATCTATGAAGGGATGTTGATTTTCTTCCCTAACTAGAAGTCTAAAAATAGATCTTTGACGACGGGGGCTTGTGACGGCGAGAGATGCAGGTTGTGACGGCGAGAGGATGCCAGGGCTGCGACGGCTGGGCGCTTCGATGGCAGGGGCTTTCGACGGCGGGTGATGCGGAAGCATCATCGGCGGTGGTGCATAAGCCGCAGCGGCGGCGGTGCAGAAATGTCAACGTCGGCTGTAGTAGACGGCATCGCAGCGGCGGCGGTGCAGAAATGTCAGCGTCGGCTGTGGTAGAGGGGGGTTGCAATGGTGGGGGCGGGTCTGCGACAGTGACAGTGGGAAGTTGTGGAGGGGAGGGGCGGTGGAGAGAGGCAATAGGGCTAAGGGGCATATTGGGAAAGTCAACACAATTTTCATCACATATAAATTTGCGTGCCCGGTCAAACCGGGAAGTTCTTTTTTGGACGGAGGGAGTACTTTCTAACTGAGTGTTTTTTCAAATTAGTCCATTTTCGAAATAAAAATACATTAATTATGAAAAAATATTTTAAATTCTATAAGACGACAACATTATACTAAAAACTACAAGCCTAATTTTATAAATTTGGAGTAAACGTTTTAGATTATTTACAACTATTTAGAGGAATATCATGTAAATAAAATGTTAAAAAAAACGTTAAAGAAATCACCCTAAATAGAAGTAAAATATAAAGAAAGTATAAAAATAGAAGTTCTTTTTCTTTGTTTTACTCCTATTTATAATGATTTCTTTAACATTTATTAAACATTTTATTTATGTGATATTCTTCTAAATAATTGTAAATAATCTAAACCATTTATTTTCAAAATTATAAAATTATATTTATAGTTTTTAGTATAATGTTGTCATCCTATAAAATTTAAAATATTTTTCATAATTAATATACGGAGTATTTATATTTTAAAAAATAGACTAATTTGAAAAAACAGAGTTTTAGAATACCATTTTGAAACATTAGTATAAAGTTTGACGTCGCTTTAATGCCGTTTTAACGGTCACTAGTCGGAAGAATTGAACTGAATATTATTCTCAATTAACGAGTATCATGTCAGGAATTAATTAATTTTGAGAATTAATTTAAAAGAACACATTTGTATACCATTTTGGGAATTGCTAGTAGGCTTCTAAGTTGAGAATATGGCTTTAATACTCCCTTCTCAAAGAAAACACAAAACGAATTCATCCTCGTCTATTATCCCCACCCTGTAAGCCCTAGAAAGCCGCAGCTGCTCGATACTCCCTCTGCGCGTTTGAATCCTCGTCAAGATTCACAATATGGGGAGAGAGGTGGTCGGACAGAAGCAGCCATCTACGCTGTCGTACACGGTGGAGCAGCTCCTCGTCGTCAATCCCTACAATCCCGACATTCTTCCCGATCTCGAGAACTACGTCAATGAACAGGTCCGAATTAAGATGGAGTACCGGACCTGTTTTTCATTTTCTTTTTTATGCATTGCTTTTGGAATGATTCTTTCAGTTTTGTTTTAGTGTTATAGTCAATACAGATTTATAGCTTTCATTATTTGAGCTATTTTTTCTTAAGCTGATGATTTTTCGTGTGTAAAATGGACATTAGGTTTCTTCACAGACTTACAATTTGGATGCAAATCTTTGTCTTTTGCGACTTTACCAGGTCTGTTTTGGCTTCTTCATATTCTTTTTTGTACTTGTAATAACTAATTTGATTCTGGATTTCGGATTACATAAATATATCACTTTTTGTTGTGTGTTTTTTTGCTGGTGATTGTAGTTCGAGCCTGAGAGGATGAGCACTCAAATTGTTGTTCGCATTTTGGTCAAGGTATATTTCAAATACTTGTTTTTTTCTCATGAACAACCTTTTAATGATGAGCATTTTTTTTGGGACAGCTGACAGTAGTATCAGTGTTGCGCTGTGATTTCTTTTTCGCTTTAAATTATATGTTCATTTTTTTCTTGACGCAGGCCCTCATGGCAATGCCAGCTCCAGATTTCAGCCTTTGCCTCTTCTTAATCCCAGAAAAAGTGGTATGTTTATATGCGCGCGCACACACACATCCTTGTGTTATTATTTCATGCTTGATGTTTGTTAAATGTTTAAGTAGATAACAAGAATTATTAGGATTCAGGTTTTGATTTGTCCCCTTCAATTTAATCTTGTTGCTGAATGCCATTGCGCAAGTAATCATATCATTGGGTACTTGTTACATGATGTATTTAGTGCAAATTGTTGAATAATGTTTTCTGGTGACCAGCAAATGGAAGAACAATTCAAGGCATTAGTTGTACTCTCACACTACTTGGAGGTATTGTAAAGTTGAATATCATTATTCATAATCACTATTTGTTTTGGAGGAATGATAATCATGTTGCTAGGCTTCAATCTTTGATTTCAGACAGCAAGATTTCGCCAATTTTGGGATGAGGCAGCTAAGTGCCGTCATATAGTAGAAGTTGTGCCTGGTATGTGCACAATAATTTTACCTCACCTCCTTTCATTTGGGAACCTGTTTATGTCGCTGCAATCTGTTGTAAACTAATGCAAGAAATAAGATTTGTACTGATGCTGTGATGTACATTAAACAATGAATGCATTGGGAGAACACAAGTGCTTGCTAGCTGGTTTCACTAATTATGCAGAGATCATTTGATTCGTGGTTTTGGTTCTCGTGACGGGTTTAAGTAAGATACTTTTGCAGGTTTTGAGCATGCAATTCAACTGTATGCAATTCATGTTCTTTCACTGACTTACCAAAAAGTCCCAAGGAATGTTCTCGCAGAGGTATGCCACTCTTTATCAGTATATTCTTGTGTTTTGAATCTGGTGCTACAAATGGGCCCTGGATGTGAGTAAGAAGAGAACTAACATCATTCTTAGCTAGTTCATTAAATTTATACAAGATTATAAATCATTTACAGTATTTGCTAACACAAACTGTATACAATTCAATTTTAATACTCCGTATATGAAATGAGCCTTTCCTTCTCTCTATCATGCAACTTCATATAAAACTGGAATTAATTTCATTTTAAGTAGTTACTTTATGCATGCTCTCCCTTGTTCAAATCCATGCAGGCCATCAATGTCGAAGGCCTTTCGCTGGACAAATTTCTTGAGCACCAAGTGATAAACAATGGGTGGGCCATAGAGAAAGATCAAAGCAGGGGCCAACTCATTACCCTCCCCAAAAATGAGTTCAACCATCCATCCCAAAGGAAAAGCACAACTGATGCTGTCCCATTGGAACATGTCGCACGCATATTCCCCATACTTTGCTGATTTACCCAATTGAGTTTGAATGCCGCACACAAAAAGGGCTAATTTTTTAGTCCGCGAACAAACCTGAATTGATACCGCTAGGTTTATCATTGGACGCACTTGCTTTTTTTTCCTTTTGAACCGTGATTGTCATTGCGCTCTCTTTCTATGTATGTTGGTGGGACTCAGAATTGTTCAAAACCGTGTGTACTATTTCCGAAAGCTAACCTTTTTGGTCGTTAATGATTCATGGGATGTCTTTATTACACATTATTTCTTATAAGGGAGGGATTCTATCACTCTTTATCAAGATTACAAACATCCAACCTACCTAACTATAAAATAATCAGAAAATTATCCCTCCAACATCTTGACACCATTGTAAATGGTGATGTCATGGCAAGGCTATGAGCAATGACATTACCCTTCCCAAAAGACAAAAAAGGCAAGGCCATGAAGTAAGATACTGTTGTGTCCTAGAGATGAACTATAGCAGAAGTTTGCAGAGCCCATAGGACTTCCTGAATGTTTCCGAATAACCCTAGTTTCTACTTTAGGCTCCTAACCTTACACAATGTGATCTCACTCCACCTGCATCTAATACTTCTCGTGTCTACACACCTATCCATGCACAACATAGCCCCATTGTTCAAAATGTAAGCAATTACTCAACAAATTACTTCAGAAATCTAATTAGTCAAAATGCAAACAATGTAAATAATTATGGAGTACATGCCTGTTTTGAGGCATTAGTGAGTAAGAGTAGATTGAGTTCAACTATTGTGCACAGCAGCAAATTGAGGGCAACTCCGTAAACAACAAAAGAGGCAAGACCCCGAAGCCTCGTACCTTCGCTCCTTCAACGCGAATAACTCTAGTTTCTGTAGGTCTGCTGCATTTGTTGACTTGAAGAAGAAAGAAGTGGGGGTTAAATATGGAATTTCATTGGCTATGATTACTGAAAGTTGCGGAGTGGCTAGCTGTAACGGTGGGTTTGACAGAAAGTACCCCGACTCCCCGGGTCACTTACCGGATATTTTAAGGGACAGTAGAATATATTTTAAAAATTGATGGAACATGTTAATTCTTTTAACCATTAATTAACCACATCATTTCTAGATGACTATTCACACAAATTTTCTTCAGATTACAACAATTAGAAGCTTCCATATTCTTCTTCCATAACAACTTCACCACGAGTTGAAGTTTCATCTTTCGTCTTACATGTTGAACATGGAGAGAACATTAATCTTTAAATGATCGAGAGTTTAATATTTTCGTTTACCAAGAGAATGGCCAGCCCATGTTAATCTTCATTCGTGGCAGCCAGTTTACTATTAACTGCAATAGTACAGAGTAAAATATACTCCCTATATATTTGCTATGGCATAAGTGGCTTCCTGAAACACAATGTTACTCATTCATGCAGGTTTTGGAACCACAATGTATTGGTCCATTTTCACTCATCATACTGTGCTTGATGAACAATAATAAGCCTGTGGGCAAATCGGTCTAAGCCTTCCCCGTATCATCTTTCTAATGCAAATGTGTCTCAAAAAAACATCGAAAATTTGCTTTCATGTTCGTTCATTTACAACATAAAGTAGTAGTAGATCTTCATCAGTTCCAGTCAAAAAAAATTTTGCTTGCATATTCATTTACAACAACATCGCACAAAAGAAAACAAGTTAGGAAAGCAGCAGCACTTGCCCTCCTGAAAGAATAGTTTTTTTTTTTGAAATATATATTTTTAAAAAATCAAATTGGCTTTGTCAGTGCCCTGTATAAAGCTCGGTGACGTTCATCCTCTCCTCTCCACTGCACATTTAGATCAATGACAGAGTGTTTCTCCATATGTAACCCAACCCACAAAACTGTCTGAAAATTCCTCTAGAACTTTATGAGTGTGGGCATCCTTGTAATCAACTCCAACTTCGTCACCATAACACATCTTTCCCTACAAACAACACATAAAGTACATGTAATCAAAAGCCTGATTTTGCTGGCAATAACAGTTTCCGTACGCGCGTAGTAACCAACTAACCACAGAGTTACATCCAGGCAGTGTTTGTTACAGAGGAGACATTTTTTCACGGAAATCATTTTATTGTTTTCCTGTGAGGAGGAAAATCGTCTCTTGTGTTATGACTTGAGATTGTTTTTTTTATGACTTGAGATTGTTGAGAAATCAGTTTTCCATCTCCTTGGGAAATATGTATTTTGCAGTATTATTCAGTATTTTGTAGCCTTGTAATGTCAACTTCTGGCGACTATAGAATGGCATGCCCAACAAGTATTTTCTAGTTCGCCAGACACTAGAAAATGAAATTAAAAAAATAACTTTTTTTTTGGCAAAATCTTTTCCATAGAAATTCAGTAAACCACCCTTTAGTCTTATATCATGGAGCAACAAAAAGGAAACTATTTGCAATTACTAGCCAATAAATTCACATCAATATAAGAGTAATTTAGCCCATTTGTGAGGGTGGACATTGGGAGTGGGGGTGTAAAAAGCAGTAGTTAGAATATAAATTTATGACACAAATAACTAGTCAGACTACGAATTTCACGAAGGTGCAAGAGTAACTGTAGTATTGTGCAAATGGAATGAGACAAACTGAGATATAGCAGAATAGATTACAGACCTTCGTACTATGTTCACCTTCACTGGGCATGTCTCCGACAATAACATTGGCAACATTATCTGATGATGCACCAGCAATAGGAGAGGCTGTGTACATTGATCTGCAACCAAGCAAAAATCATTGAGCTCCTAAGGCCCTACATTTCTACTTATCAGCCTTCTCAGCCAAACACCAACTTAGCTGAATACATGGGTTCATAAGGTTGATAATAAAAAAAAGTAAAGCAGAGAGTACTTATGATGAAAATATTGAAATAATTAAAATGAATGGAAATAAGAACATTACCGTACAAGTCCAATCAGAATGACTACAAAACAACTTCATGCAATTAAAAGTTTTGAGAACGGTGCAGGAAAAGTTGAAGAAAGTCTACCCATTAGCTATTGATATTAATAATTCTTCAGTATCAGCCATTACCCCATTCAACATGGGTGCAAAACTCATCTTTTGGAGGTGCCTGATGGAAATGAGGTTAATTCAAAGGTCTGCTCTTAGTCCTATCATGTTCCGATGTGGCATATTCAGGGGGAGGTACCCTGGGGCATGTTATTTACGGACAATAGTATTCTGATTGACAAGATGCATGAGGGACTCAATGATAGGTTGGAAATGTGGCACAAGTCCTTGGAATCCCAAAGCTTCAAATTGAATGTTGCTTCAATTGTCGGACAACTAAGTCTGGGCGGTATGGGAAAGGATTTACTCGCATCCAGTACCTTAAAAGGGACAAATTTTGGAATCTTGGATCTATCATTCAAAACAATGAGGATGTTGTCTATCACATTGGATCCGGATGGGAAACATAAAAGCTAGAGTACGGAGCGAAGTTTTGACTAAAGGGTAAACAAAGAACATAACTTTTGAAACATCAGACAACCATACTGAATGTGATTCCTTTACCAAATGGGTATGTCTATTCTGAATTGCAATCTCTGAAGCAAATTGTAGTGAACAATGAAAACTGAGAAAATCCTAAGTAATACAAAGGATAAATAGATATGAGGTTGTTTAAAACAGACAGTACTAGAAAGAGAACATTCATAGCAGACACAATTATTATTATTACGCTATGAATTATAAAACAAGTTGTATTTCTCAACCTCACAAAACCTGCATATGAATTATGAAAGACAGGTGGTAAGCAAACTGGAGAGTGGTGGGTTGCCTCTCTGGCAGATTGAAAACGTAAAAATAAATCCAACTAAGCTGCCTAGTCCGAGTTTCTGATTTTTGGAAGAGCACAGAATGTAACTCAGCAGTTGCAAAATTATTACCTTTCTAATAGTTCTTCATCATAAGAATTCCCAGATGAAGAAAGCCAGTCTAAGTCTACAAAGTTTGAGCAGTCAGATGCATCCCCACTTTCGTGTTCTTTGAGTTTATCTCCCTGCAGCTCTACAAAAACCTCCCTTCCAGGCATGGAGGGAGTACACCTGGACAAGATATTTGAATGTGAAAGCAACCCAATTTACTCGGCTGACAATCTCCATCTTTTGAATAAAGAATTCAGTAACAAGTTTAATGATCATATGTTATTTATATTTAAGGAACAATGACAACAACTAAGTATGATTCGAACTCAGTTGGGGTCCGAATCTATGCAGTTCCTTGAGGCATTGCTGCATTTACTTCCCAAAAACTTCATAGAAAGTAAGATGCGGAGGAAGTAAAAAAATATCATTATCAAAGGTCTAACAAAGCGAAACAAATTCGCCATAACGTGAAAGAAGTAATAACTAGATGGGTTAGGAATTTTGCATTGAGATGAGGCAAGAAATAGCAAACATGAAACTACCCGCGAGTATAGTTGAAATAAAGAGAATCAATAAGAGGGCTAACCACAAAAGATATTTTGATCACATAATAGCCACCAGCAGGAGTATTCAAACTGCCCCAAGAACACATTATGAAGTATAGTTATTGATTTATTAACTAACCAATGACAATACAATTGAAGGTAATGAGAGAGAATAAGGGGTCAGCACAATTATCCCATATCCACATGATTTTTTAGTCATCTAATATTATTTAAACATTAATTGAAGTGTAAATGCCTCGGATGACAGGCTGTGGTTTATAGGCTTTCCTTAACTTCACATTCGGTTAAATGGGGCACAAGATTAATTCATGTGGGCCAGATCTGTACACCCTCCCTAGAAAGCATAGTACCTCCATCTTACATGTCAAATTTTGAATGTCTAAATTTGACAAAAATGTGGAGGATAATATCATCACACAAGACGCCTACCAATATTTTACACCCTTCGTCCCAAAACAGGACTCGTGTTAATTAAAAAAAATCTTTTTAAAAAAGAATTATGTTTCAACAAATGAAACTAGCGTTGCACTGGAATTTTGGCAATTTCGCAAAACGATATGCCGAACAAGATAAAACTAAGTTAAACCAACAAAAAGAATTAGAAAATATATAGAAATACAATAGATGGTTTGTAAGAGCTGCCTTGCACCTTACCAAAATATTAAGAGCTTGTTGTCTTCAACTTTCCTTATTACTTAGACCAACCACATCTTATCAAACCGTAATAAAATCAGATTAGATCTAATAAAGAGAACAGGCTCTAAATTGTAATTGGTGAAACAAAATTTTCCTTTGGGGCGGAGGAAGTACAGAATAACTATGCATGCATTTTCAGGTGTTTTACAACTAAGATACACTTCAAGTTGGCACATAATGCAAGGTATCTGAAACTAAACAGAAGCGCATACAGAGTTATATAAAAATGTATCTGGAACTTAAAACACAAAGCAAAGAAGACTTAAAGTACTACACCACAGATCTTGAAGGGAAAATCTATATATATTTCATTTAAAGGGTAAAAGAGTTAGGTGAATTACAGTAATTTTATTCTGGCACACAAAAATCCAACCGATATTTAGATATTATGATGCATTCAGCAACAAACCAAAAATCAACAAATAAGGGTGTAGTTGAGTTGGCTAAAATAGCGGCGCTCAGTTTCGGAGTTTTAGCTATGGTGTTTTGGTAAATGTATTCTTTAGCGGAACACTAGGCATACACGCTAGATTAGGAAATTTCATTCACCCTAGAATTTATTTTCTTGTTTTGAGGGTTTGTAATGGATCTCTCTATTAAAGATGAGGTTTACGCTGAATAAAATAAAACCAGAAATTGTCATAATTATGTAGTAAGGGGTTAGAAGAGAACTCAACAACATCTATTTATTCCAGGTTTCCTTTTAATGTCTTCTCATGTTTACACAAGTTTCATCATCTCCTTTGAGTGCAGTACACAGCTTCCCTCATGGAAAGCTCCTGCCGTATTCTTTCAACCCATTGAGATGATCCCTGTCCTGAGTATTTAGCACACTAGTATTTGAGAAATCTTGCATCTAATGTTAAACCACATAAGCGCAATATGGAGCCTAGGGTGTATAGAGGGTGTTTGGGAGTGTTAGTTTTTTATGAAATGATTTTTTGACTACATAATCCAACAAAACCTCAGAGCTGCTTCTCAGCTTCTGCACCTCAATCTATACCAGAAGTTAAGAATTGGTCACCACAAGTGTTGTCAAACATTACCAAAGTGCTTATATCCAATGTAGAAGCGGTGTTTCAGACTTTCAGTCACCAAAAAGCACTCACAAACACCCCGATAATCTCTTAGTGATACAATTGCAACTAAGAATTCCCAGACTATTCTACTCTAAAAACTCCAAGGACTAAACAATACTTCAAGACAGTTCAAGTTCCATGATCACAAGATCACAATGCTTTCTAACAGCTAGAGGAGTAGAGGACTGATGTTGAATACATAGCCATCTTGTCCATTTAAGAGTTCTTTTAGCTCACAACAGAAAGATTTATTGCAATACCACAGCCAGTCATGCAAAATGAATTACCTAGAAGCCGTTAAACCAATTTGGCAAGTAGAGATTTCTGGGGTTGATGGAAGAACTTTGCTTCCTTGTGATTGATCAGAAAAATTGATGTTAGAAAAATCTCTTTTGAAGGACCTGGTGGGTGTGGGTGATTGAATTTCATGGAGAATATTCCCATCTGAGAATGATCTTTTGAAGACAGATCTGCATAAGAAAAGCAGGAACTCAGATATCTAATTATACATAATGCAAGCAAGAAAATTCACATCAAGATCAAGAAGTATATTAAACAGTGTTGAATTATTAGGTGGATCCGTGGATTCTAAAATGAGATTCATGAGCTACTCATGAGTGTTCAGTTAATATAGTGTATCCTGTTATGTCTAAAAGGGGCACAGAAAGAACTATAATCACGACTTTTACCATCTCAGTTTATCAAAATTTGATCATAATACTCCATATGATTTTCAAATGCAATATTCATAGAATATAGAACCATCTCCACCTATATACCTTCCATTTTCATCAATATTTGGCACCACATTCCTGCCCACAGTGTAATGCTGATCAGAATCCAACTCCCAAATGTCAGGTTTTCCTTTTTGAGGCTGAAAATGCCCCAAGAATCTGCTCAAAAATATCGATCGCATTGATTAGTTAATTCCAAACAAAGCATAACAAATTAACCCGTGTAATGTCAAACAAGCTTAGAGCCCCTTGAGTATTTGATAACATATATATGATGCTCTAAACGTCTTTCTAGGTTTCTTAGCCCCTTAAGCCCAGTGAACAAAGAGATGGAGTACTAGATAGCAATAAGGGACTAACATATTAATAGCATTTTGTTTTTCTGCATCCATATATGCATTGTTGTAGTATCTCTGAAGAGTTCTCAAAAACTCCTGTGATTGAGTTGCTGCTTTCCACTGACACCTTCTCTCAGAGAAAATCTAGAGAATAACATATATACAAGGCATCAATAGCAGGTTGGGAAGTGGGAACTGATGAATAAACTAGGCACACCACACGATCACTACAGATAAAATATAAAATATACAAGCACTCATACCCTTGATGTACACTTGACAAAATTGACTACTATCTGAAAATACCAGGTTTAACATAAAAATTGACAACTAGCTAACGAAGTGAAATTTGACATTTGAATTGACTAATGGCTAATAAAGTGGAGTTACCTTGTTATGAGCAGCAGAGCCACCATACTGATGGGCAAGTGTATCACCCATTCTCTCATAGAACCCCATTAAATCCTCAGCTAAAGGATCATCCAGGTCAATATTTGTTGAGCTTGTAACTCCTAGAGCACAAAGCTGATGACCCAAAGCAGCCAAACCATATGCATATTGTGCCACATTAGTTCTGTCCAAACAATCTATGCAATTTGTCCTGAGAACCCCCTTCTGTAATAATGGAGCCTTTATGGAAGGAACACCATCCGATTTCCCTTCAACATTATCAAAGCTGCTGTTCTCGTCACCACCATGTTCCTCGTTATCAGGATTACAATGTCCCAATTGGGCCATAGAGCTTGCATCAGCACTCCTGTGCCATACATAATTGCTAGCTATTCAGACCAGTTTGATTTAGCATGAAAGTAAATTTTGAAAAAAAAAATTAAACAACAAAAACTAACAATGAAGAAGAAATCTATGTCCATTTTTATGTGCATATATTTTCCTGGAATCCTAAATGAGCAACTTACACAAGTTGAGGCCACCTTGGAGATGCTTCAGATAATAAGGGTGGTGTTGCTTGGCAGTAGAAAAACCCAGTTAAAGTCAATGCATATGCAGCCACTTTTCCCAGGAAAAACAAGACATTTGTGTCTTTACTGGAGAACAGAAAAAATGGAACTTATATGAAACAGGATACTTAACAATTGAAAAGCATAAAAGATGCAAAACCAAATACCTCCGTGAGTGCTTGTGCAAGTCCCAGTGAAGAAACTTAAGACGATGTTCTTCTGATAAATCCTTATTGATAGATTCTATTGCATTAGCAAACTCAGTACGAAGAATGGATTCCCTGGGTTTTTTTTCATTGGTCTGGCAAAAGCAAGACATTTAATTAGCTTAAACAACCTTGCAGTGTGTTAGGGCAATGAGGTGTGCAGTTTTCACATATAAGACAGAAGGATAAAAGCCCTTAGGTTTTTTCAATGGTATCATTCCCATAACAAAAATCTTGTCAAACTCAAAATGTATAAAGAAAGATATGAAAATAAGTAGTCCATAAAATTCTAAGGATACTGTTCAAATCTCCTCACCTTTATTAAATTCAAAATAATTATGGGGTTCCCATATCTCTTGGCAAGGTTCTCGAAGTGCAGTCTGGTTGCTTCGTAAGTTTGATCTCTCTTTGACACTGAATGAAATCAATATTATTTATATAAAAAAAACAAATTTAGAAGGCTTAGAAATGTAGACAATCTAGGTATGAATGTTATGAGATATCGTACATGCTATATCAGGCTTAAGATTTAGGCGTGACGTTTCCTGTGACCAAAAGAGTGGAATTGACCCACGGTTTTGGACAACTGAGCTAATCTGCATTGGAAACCCTTCTGTGGCATCCTCAAATACAATTTGTTCTGTCTCAACATCATTGGCTACTCTTCCCTTTTCATTCACACCCCGTTTCAAATATCTATTCAAAGTCATGAGTTAAACATCAGCCATCATGTACAATAGTTCCAAACAAAACTATTGATTTAATTTGTTGTTTTAGTGAGATAATATCATCAAGCAGTAGTGACAGTTAATTACTATATGTTTGTTGAACATAGATCAATGACATCTGTGCTTGAAAGTCAAGTTAGATATTATGTACTCAAGAGCTTAGTTTAATTAAGCTTAAAGACAATGGTTACCCATATTTGATGAGACATGGTTAATTTTGACTCTCAAAAACGTATCATCTAAATGTATACCAAAAATGTTAGAGAGCAACTCCAAACCGCTAGGACGTGTATAAAAATGGTGCAATGTTACACACACGACAACAATAACAACAAAACCCAAAATAATTTGGTAATTTGTATGTAGCAAGACTGCTAAAAATAGAGAGGTTATTTCAGACTTTCAGTTAGCCCCTTGATACATCGCTGTAGTTAATACCCAAAACTTCATAGAGAGTAAGAATCAAAAGGAGTTTAATGTGCCATTTTGCTTTAGAATGATTTAGACGATTATTTACCCGAAGGTAAAAGTTTTTCAATAATGACTCTTTTAGCTCCGCTGGCAACATATATCAATACCCCCCCCCACCCCCTCAATTTTGGAACTCTGATATTATTTATGCCCACCTCATTATAGATATAACCAACCATAGTACAATTGAAGAAATAACTCAACTAGGTATTTTCCTGTTCGCACATGTGATGTACAAATAAATTCTAACTGAATCTTCACACGAACAAACCATCAAACCACTTCAATATGCTTTGTCAACTCATGAAAAAATAGAATATTAGCAACATGAATAGCTTCTTGATTCTCACACCAAAATTCCAATGGAAAATGAGTCTCAATCCATATTTCCTTGAGCAACTTACAATTCCATTTCAGTTCACGGCTTGTTTGAGCCATAGCTCTGTGTGTAACCACATCTTGGCTTCTTTGTATACTATTCAAGTCAACTAGAATAAAATATTTCTGATTCTTTGGGTAGATAGAAAAAGGTATAAATTGCAGGGAATTCCTAAATCCACTAAATCCGAAGAAGCTCTGCACTCTATAATGGTTGTCCGCAATAATAAGGTCCCAACCAGCAGCGAAATCGTGGATTTGGAGGAAATTTGTATGGAGTTTGCAGCTGTTTTTTGTGAGCTACAACACTGCCACCATTCCGGGAGCACTACCATTTGATATTTTAATTCCTCTTATTCATGGGTTGATTCCACCTAATTTGAGACCTTACAGGTGTCCATATTTTCATAAAAATGAGATCAAAAATCAGGTTGCAGAGTTACTCCAAAAGGGCTCTATTCGTCATAGTTCAAGTCTGTTTGCCAGTCCGGTGCTCTTAGTAATAAAAAAGGATGAATTATGGTGTATCTGTGTTGACTGCAGGCACTCAACAAACTCACAATTGCAGATAAGTATCCTATATCCAATACCCATGGATTGTTGGATGAGTTAAATGGCGCTGCTTATTTTCCAGAAATCCATCTCCGATCTGGCTATCACCAAAATAGATTTTAGAGGTCGATATTCCCAAAACGGCATTTAGAACTCATAATGGCCACTACGAATATGTCATCATGCTGTTCGGTCTCACAAATGCTCCAGCAACTTTCCAAAGGGAGCAATGAATGATCATTTTAAACATCACTTAAGAAAGTTTGTGTTGGTCTTCTTCAGTGATATCGTAATCTATAGCAAAGATGTAGATCCACACAAGGAGCACCTTCGCACTATTTTATTAACACTGCAGCAACACTCTTGTCATTTCAATGCAAAGAAGTGTGAGCTGTGACGATCTGGAGTCTCCTTTTTGGGACATAAAATCTCTTCTCAGGGTGTAGAGACACATTGTGAGAAGATTGCCACAGTGAAAGACTGACTGGTACCTACCAATGTTACTAGACTACAAGGATTTCTGGATACTTGACTACTAGCAGGTTAGTGCAAAATTGTCTTTAATTAATGCACCCGTGCTTAAACTTCTGGATTTTTCTGTTGAATTCATGATTGAATGTGATGCCTCTATGGAAGGATTATGAGCTATTTTGTTGCAAAATGGTCATCCCATTGCTTTCTTATAGCAAAGGTTTCTCTTTTTCAAACAGGTAAAGATCTACATATGACCAAAAGTTATTAGCTGTGGTCTTAGCCATACAACATTGGCATCATTATGTGCTGCGACGTCGCTTCACAGTTAAAACGGACCATCACAGCCTCAAGTCCCTCCTAGAGCAAAAAACTCTCGCTAACAGCCAGCAGTGCCTTATTCCGAAACTTCTCCCATTTGATTTCAGAAATTATTTACAAAGCTCGAAAAGAGAACGTAGGGGAAGACGCTTTGTCCCGGAGGCCTAACATGCAGATCTCTCACACCTGGTAATACGGGTACCACTTGACTGTCTAAATATTGAGGAGACATTGCACCAGGAATCATTCACGGCACCCATCATTGAGGCTTTGAAACGTGACACCAAGTCTAAACCAGGATACTCCCTGATCCAGCAGAAACTATACTACAACAGTAGGTTAGTCATTCCGAGAAGCTCGGCCATCCGTGCAACACTATTTAAGGAAGCACACATGACACCACCAGGGGGGCATTGTGGGTTCCTAAAGACTTAAAAATTGTCTAATACAGTTTTTTGGTCCCAAATGTAAGCTGATGTTAAAACTTTCATTCAACAATGTTTTGTTTGCCAAAAATGCAAATATGACACGCTTTCTCCTGCCGGGCTGTTACAACCTTTACCCATACCTCAGCAAATTTGGGAAAGACATCTTGACTGATTTTGTGGTGGGATTACCAAAATCAGGACACTATGATTCTATCTTTGTGGTTTTCGATCAGCTCAGCAACTACTGTCATTTAATTGGGATAGCTCATCCCTGCACTACAAAAAGTGTGGCAGACAGGTTCTGTGAAGAAATTGTAAAATTGCATGGCTTGCCAATATCAATTGTTTCAAATCGTGATCCTTCATTTTTAAGTGCATTTTGACAGGAACTATTCAAATTGAGCCAGACTCGTTTGCGGATGAGCACATCTTATCACCCACAAATAGATGGTCACACAAAGGTGGTCAACCATTGTCTCGAAGATTATTTAAGGTGTTTTTCCTATGAAGAACCCAAGCTATGGAGTAAGTACTTATGTTGGGCTGAATATTCTTTCAACACTAGTTATCATGTTTCCACCGGCACAACATCTTTTAAGGCAGTTTATGGGCGAGATCCGCCACCACTTCATCCATTTGTCCTCGGTGAAACTCGAGTTGAAAAAGTTGGCACAACAATTACTCATGAGGGATGCGATTCTCAAACTACTTCATGATAACTTACTTAAAGCACAGAACCGCATGAAAGCATATGCTGACCAACATCGTCAGTAGTTACACTTCAATGTTGGTGAGTCATTTTTTCTAAGAATTCAACCCTTTAGGTAGTGTTCCTTAACCAATCAGAAGTATATGAAACTTTCTCCATGTCTTTGGAACTTACAAAATCTTGCGAAAGATTGGAGAGGTTGCATATGAGTTTAAATTACCTCCATCCCCTAGAATTCATCCTGTCTCTCATGTGTTACTACGACCAGCTCATGGGCAGTCACCCACCACTCCAGCAAAACTACCCATTTCACCTGACATGGAGCTGCAGTTAGAGCCTAAAAATGTTCTGGACAAGCGCTGGAATGCTGACACAGTAGATGTGTTAATATAATGGAAAGGCAACCACCAGAAGAAGCTAGTTTGAAAGAGTACGCTTTGGTGGCATCACAATTTCCATATTTTCAACTTGTGGACAAGTCTGCTCTCCACGTAGGGAGTAATGATATGACTCTGAATAAATAAGACTAAACCATTGCTCACTTATCAGAAGCACAAGAATAAGCATTTGAGTTAGTCATGTTTATTTATTTAATTATGACTTAGTTATATTTATTTATTTACTTATTTAAATCTGAGTCTATCCCTTTTTTATTAGCAATTAAGTCACTCGAATTTGTTAGAGTCAGCTGAAATAATTGTGGGATAATGGGATCCCCCTATAAACCCCACTAAGTGAGTCAGTTTCTCTTTTCAGTTATTTCCCTTTGTATTGCTGCAGTACTTATACCCTTAGCCAGATAATGCTAAAGGGTGTGTGTACGCAGACCTTACCCCTACTCGAAAGTAGTGAGGCTGTTTCCAAAGAGACCCCCGGCTTAGCGTCGATAGTGGCAGTGATTGACTAACTGCTCTTCATTATTTAAAGAAGCGAAGACAGTTTAGAGATCTTCTTTTGCTTTATTCCATCACCCAAAGCCAGAAGATAGTGAATTTTTGGCACCACCAGAGATGATGGAGTAAAAGGGGGAGAAACATTAAAATTTATTTTTCCATAAGTTCTCTTGGGCTTGTTATTCTTAGTCTCTATTAGTTTAGATTCTTGATTTAAAGTGATTTAGAAGATTTGTTCTTGTTTTTTTTGTTTCCAGCTTTTGGCATCTACCATTTTGCGGCTTAGTCTTATTCAGAGTCATATCAGGAAACTTCTTCCTCTAAGTTACCCAAAAGAGATGAATGGAATCTTAGATCAAACCATAAAGCCTATCTCTAATACCGTGTCACAATTAAGACTATAATTTCAAATTTTTTATTGAATCATTAAATTATCATTCGTACACTTCCACCATGTATACACGTAAAAAGGACATAGATGGACTTGGCCCATAGCCTAAACAAAACCTAGAATGTTACATAGCAATGTACATTATCAATATTCATATAATTTCTAACCTCATGCCAGCATAATGACGTGACCGCCGTGCAATAAGTGCCAGTTTGAAGTATCGCCCATCTATTGAAATGGTAGACTGGAGACAATGCATAAATATATTTGTAAGTTTGTGAAGGAAATTTAAGACATTATCCAGTGCAGAGTTATTTGTCACTCTCACTCTAATAACAAGGGATGGAACAGAAGTGAAGACTATCAACTCACGTTATTAGTGCCTAACGTTTTAAGTGATATCATAACAGCAAAACATGTTCTTTTAGTAACTACACAAGGTTACATTTTAAAAAGAACAACGCTCTCACAGAATTTCTAGCCATCCTAGAGATTCTTAACAATTCCTAGATGCTAGTGAAATAAAAGAGTGATCTTGAACAAGGCAATGCGGCTCATATACCTGCATGAAAAATCCATAGACCAATGCCACTGTCCAGAAAGTATTATGGATGATATTTCGTATTCCACGGGTCAAATATTCATTCCATACAAACATGGTATCATAAGGGACTTGCCCTATCTCATTGCCACACATGTTCTTTTGTAGACTCCTCATTATATGGTATGAATAGCTGAAGAAGAAGTCCTTTGTAAGGTCAACCATACGCATGAGCTTTTTATATCTGCACAATATCCAAATAAGGAAATGAGAATGAATCACTACTGATTACTTAATTCTGTTCATCCACTGCAAGCAAATAATTTGTACGAATAAAATATGCAAACAGATTATAAATAAAATAACAAACACTTCAATTAGACTATAACAAGGGACGACAATATAACAACACAAGGAAAGCACAACCTGCGTTCACTTTTATAATTAGCCATCTTTGACTGAACAGAAGAACTTGGAAGTGCGATTATCTCACTCTTTGAGATTGCATATATGGTATGACCACAGATGTCACCAATCTGCCTCCTCTTTGTAATAAGCAACATGTAGTAAGGCCCCAGAAACTTTACAAAACCTGCATATGTGAGAGCAAACAACAATTGACATCAGATGGAAGAGTCCTGCAGGGAAGAAACAAGGATCGCATAATCTTCATACCAATGATTCCATAACATGTGGTGACAAGCTTCAATCCTCCCGTTGATCTGTTTCCTTCATGTATTCTCCTCAACAAATCGGAGCACTCAATTGCTGTGTAAGTGGTTGAATCTTCACGAATGATAAGTTCAGAAGGCTCCATCCTGTCAATTTTCAAAACTCTCCAGTATGTTCTGCTCTTATTCCTCCCTATCAGGTAAAATTTCTGCAGGGAAGATTATTTTAAATGAAGCCCTGTGTGAAAAAACATATAAAAGAATACGATTTTTCAAGCCGGAGCAGATATTGCTAGGGTTTGTGCAGGAAACAATGAATACACACACACATACACATACAAAGCATTATAAATACGCTCTTGTGTGCCAATGATAGGATACACGTCTCCTTCATGTCTCAACTGGGTAGTTAAAATGTTCAGGAAAAACCAAGAATAGCAACTTAATTGCATTTCATGGCTAGCTAGGACATCTAGGAGTTTATAAGCATATTATCATCATTCAAACATTTGAATGGTGTTATTGTCTTGTTACCAGCATTCTGGTAGTTTAATTGTCTTGTTACAGTGCTACCAACAATCAGGTGTTCAGAAAACATTCTTAGCTAATTACAAGTGCATTCGCACTATGTTTTTCATCCTGTAATCAGTGTTGCAACATTCAGATAGGTGGTAATTATAGTTACACTATCAGTCCCACAACACATAAACAAGTCAAAATCATGTCACACGTGAAAACATCAAACGAGTCAAAATCATTATGGAGGTTGAAAACTAACAAAAACGTTGCAATTTGCAATTAAATTATTAAAAAAAGAAAAGAAAGCAAAGAAAGAATTGGGATGGTCAACTCATAGGTCATTGAAGATATGAAGATCTCTAAAAGATCAGTTTGATTGAGTTCAATAACAGATTATGTTCCTATAATGATTGACAAAGAAACATGGAAAATGAGGCAAGGAATATATGGACTTGCCAAACTATGGAGTATCAAAAAGCTCTAGATGAGCTAAGCCAAACGATGGGATTAACAGCTAAAGAAGATATATAAATCTCATGACAGCTTTACAACTCCATGTCATCCATGAAAAACACTCTATTTTTTGCCTATTGCACCCGAAGAGAACAAAGATGAACAATCGTTACCGAGCTGGTTTCATATAGTCGAAATTTATGCATAATAACCCCCTCAGGAGGTGATGACTGCTCCTGCAGCTGCACATCCAGAAGATGGGTTTGCTCCTTCCCTGATGCAGCCATTGGCAGTTGACCCGATCACTCGAACTTGGTCAATGTATCCCGAGCAGGCGGCCGTGCTCGGGAATCAAATTATTCAGGCATTCAAAGCTTCAAAATGTCCAATCCACCTACCAACCAGTACATCCAAGGAAAGGCACACGCATCCTCTCCGTTGCTTCACATATAAGGAGTGGCACCTTTTCCGTCATCTCAAATCAAACCGCCATTGAAGCACTTTGAACCCTAATTCCTCCACCATCGAGTATATAGAAACGAATTGAAAATCCAGAAACACCCTTCTTATCTCCGATGAATCAAATATGGAACGACAAACCTGAAGATTGGATGCTTGTAAGGAATATATGTATATTGATTCGATGAGATTAGATGCCAAAGATCACAAACGGAGGCAAGATGTGAACAGGAAGTGAATGGAAGGATCGAAATAGAACAAAAAAAAACTAAAATGAGGCAAGTTTTAAAAGGGAAGAAGAAAACAAAAAGAGCCGATATATTCAGGGCGACAGAGCTAGAACTCTAATTTTCTTGACCATCATTCTCATCATTATTTTACTCCCTATCATTTATATAGCCGAAATAAATAATGAGTTGTAATTAATAGGAGTCACATTACTCAAAACCATTAATAGGGACTAGTTTTTGAAAACGTGCATGTGACTACTTCCATCAACTCTAAAGTTCTACGTCCCAAACGGCCAACAGATGAGATTCCACGTTCAGGGAGACGTCAACGCAATCGATACCAGGGTGAGATGGATTTCAGGGCAAGGAGATGATTTTAGTTTAATATTTTTTTTTAGTTTGTTTCAGGGAAGGTATTGTAATTCTTGTTTACTTCAGATGTTGAGAATGTAATTTTGTGTTGATGTTTTAATATATTTATGTTTTCAATATTGCGTTCTTTTTCTTGTTGAACATCTCTTTATTAAATTTTTATAAGTTGATTTTTTTAAAACAAATTATATATTGAATCATAAAAAAATATTTCTTTTTATTATAAAAAATAGTTTATGAAATGGCACAATTTTTTTTAAACGTAAGTGTGTATATTTTATGCAATGAAAAAATCATGAAAGCCATTTTTTAAAAATTTTTTAAACAAAAACGGCTTTTACAAAGCCAATTTATTTATATATTTTTTTTTTACAAAAAACGGCTTTTACAAAGCCAATTTTCAGAAATTTTTTTTTTTGTAAAAAACGGTTTTAGTAAAGCCGATTTTCTCTCTGGGGAATTGCCTGCACCAAAACTTCCCTCTGCGGGAATATATTCTCCATCAACCCCTTTTAAGATTTCTGTTGTAAAAATAAAATTAATTATTAGTAGAAAGATAAATTTTTTTGTGTTTTTATTTTTCACATTTGTTTTATAGATCTTCATATATAAATATTATGAATGGATTGGAGTTTTTGATAAAAATTAAAAATCTTCATATCGGTGTGAAAGATCTATATTTTACATGTGGGTATTGGAATTATGAAAGTTGTACTCTAAAAGAAATTGGGAAGAGTTGAAAAATTAGAAGAAGTAAAAAAAACTTTAAAAAGTTGGAAAAAATTGGTTGAAAAAAGTGTTGAAAGTATCGATTTTATTTTATACATTTCATACTTTATTTAATAATTTATAAACTAATTTTTCAAATTTTTATCTCTTCTTATTTTATTTTATGCTATTATATTTTATCTCAAATTGTATTCATAATTTTTGTGTGGCTTACACTCTTATTTATATTTTAAAATCAACATTAATCATATAAATTTTCATTTTTCAATTGTATGTCATTAATTCATGAACAAAAATAAGGAGACAAATCATTTAATATAATATTTGAGAGTTGATAGTTTAAAATGTTGACATGTGGCATTTTAAGTGCTTTAATTTGATTACACGTGTTAGATGACAAGCGTCCACTCCTTAGCAGTCCGGATTCTTCCCCTCTCTAGCAATCTTCGTGATCTATGAAACCCTAATCGCCTTATATGGGGATTTCTCAATCCGGCACCAAATTGAGTAATTTATGGGTCCTTGGAGATCGTGGAGACGGCAGGAACACACTGGGAGGGTGCGCGACCAGAATATTGCCGGATATGGCCGGAAAATTCAGCGACCCGAGAGTGAACAGCGGATCGGGTTGGAACTTCGATCTGGCGTTTCCGACCTCCAAATGCAGCGATTCAGGTGGCGCTGAACTCGCAAGGACGTCAGGAACCTTCGGGGATAGGTTTGGAGGCTTGCCGCTGCGTGTGGTGGCCGGGCTGGAGTGCGCGACCTGTGCGACGGCGGCTGCTTCCTCCTGGCAGTTTCTGCCAGCAACGGGGCTGATGTTTGGGTGGGATGGGATCGTCTTGAGGCCAGGAGGGTGATGGTGGGTGTCCGGCAGCTCACCACCGGCCATGGTGGCCGGAAATTGGAGATCACCGTGGGAGGCGAAGTCGCGTAGAGAGAGAGAGAGCCCTTGCAAGGAAAGTCCCTATGATTCTTCGCTGATTCTTTGCGGAATCTTTGTGTGGATTCTGAAATCTACACCGTCAAACTGTGAAGTTGATGCCTGCCACACTGACACAGTTATTTGTTCAAAACCTGAAGAAGCAAAAACATCCCTGTTACACGTAAAATATTTTTCCTTTTCAGTGGGATTCTTTATATCTAAGTGTAGAAGAAAAACCAATGAAGCTTTGCAAAAAGTTATTTCCTGTACTCATCATGGCATTACGTGAGGTTAAAAGTAGACTGACATACATGGCGACCCATTTCGATCGGTGAGAGAAAGATCCTTTCTTTTCTGCAGCCGAAGAGGTCCATGAATCTGCAGACAGGTAGAATTACAATCATTTCGTGTTTCATATGTTTTGTAATTTGTTCTTTTATTGGTTTCTTTTCTTTTCTCAGGCTCTGTTAATAATTGATCAATTTATATACTGATAGAAATGTAAAGATGGGTGTTTTTGTTGATTTTCCGGATCTTATTCAAAATGAAGAAACATATTATATCTGTTGCGGAAGAAAACAACCTGCTAAGAAAGAGATTCAAAGGAAGAAAATTTGTTGCAGAAGAAAACAACCTACTAAGAAAGAGTTTTTGTGATCCTTCCTATTTTCTATGATTCAGAGTCGTATCCTTCCAATTGAAGCAAAACAATTGTCTCCGTTTATTGGAATCTCTGATCAGCTTTCAATTGGTAATCTTTACTTAATTTAGTTTTCTCAAATTGTTAGGATTTATATTTGGCAAATCTTGGGCATTCGGAAAAAGAGTCTAGCAAATCATGAACAGATTCATTTCATGTTTATTTTTTTATATTCCTAAGTTCATGTTAACCTATGCCAAATATGCATTTTCCCAAATTTATATGAATTTTGTCCCCTAAATTAGCATGCAATTCCATAATTTGGAGGATTCATATGTTTCCAAGATTGATAACTGTTTATTTAAATCGTTAATTTATGAATATTCTTATTGGAACACATATTCTTCATTTTATGCTATCATATAATACCCTTCACAAGTATGCATATACGTGTTCTAATAATTCTGTGAAATGAATAATTTTTACTTCTTATATTCTTTTACTGTTCTTTGTGAAAGTTGTGGGATCAGTTTATATGCCTTCTAGAGGAATTTTGAGGCTTACACTAAATGAGCCTTCAACTTCAGGTCGGGTTCGGGTTCGGTCACCTTAGGTTCGGGTTACTTCGGGTTGGGATAAGTTCGGGCTCGGGTTGATAACTACATGTTCATGACCCAGTGTCATCGGGTTCGGGTTGACCCAACGGGTTATGAGTTTCATTTTTTTTTTTAATTTTAAGTAATTTTTATGACTTAGTGTCAATATTACGAATAAAAAAAATTAAATATGTAGAAATTTTTAAAAAATGTAAGATAATTATGCGACATCATTAAAATTTGTTATGATGGTATAAATCTATACACAAAAAATGAGTAGTAAGCAAAGAAATATAATTATAATCTTATTTTCATAACACTATATTTCATATTAAAATGTATGATTCTGAAAAAATCTTAGATTAGTGGGTCGGTCAGGTCGGGTTCGGTCAGGTTTGACCCATTTTTAGCCGGTCATTTCGGGTTCGGTCAGCAAAACCTTTGTTCAAAACCCAGTATTTTCGGGTCGGGTCTCGGGTCAAAAACAGGTCGGGTCATTTTTTGCCAGGTCTAACTACTCTTAAACGTTGCAGACACTCCCTTTGCTCCATATTAGAAGGAACCTTTTATATACTTTGTAGGCGGAGCTATTGATGAAAATGATCTGATTTTAGCAAGTATTCAAGTTATTTTTTTAATATGTTTGAAGAAGTTGATAGATTTGCCTTTTTAATATTGTTAACAGAAGCCCCTCATGCATCGTAGCGAGCGAGTAATGTGATAAAGCTTTTACTAGGTTGTAATGATGATTGGGCTATAACTTTGATATAGCAAATAAGCAGTGGATCTGTCCATTGCACATCATATGGACTTCATGGGGGTACTGTTGTTTTATCTTATTTCTTAAGAACACTGATGACATTTTAAAGATTACAACCACAAAAGTTGAAGATGTTGAGGTGCTTTTTTATGATATAGATAGATATCGTTTTTACCCATTCGGGTGGGTGCTTTCATAGGGTTAGAAACTTTTTCGTTAGAGTAAACTTTTTATTTATTATTGCAGGCTTTTTTCCCTGCCATGCTTCAATATATGACAAACAACGACGGGTGGTATTACAATTCATATAGTCATTGCAAAAGGTCAAAGTTGTACTGAGGTCAATTGTACATTTTCCATTCAGGCCTCAAGGTTATGACAGGTTTGATTCCATTTTCGTACTAGATGCAGGGCAGTTATGTTTTATGCTTTTTTATGGTTTTTATTTTATCATATCCTTTACATGTTTGTCATGAAATGTACATATTCCGTCCAGGAGTTGGTGTTAAATATGAAATTGGTTGTTCAATGTTCATTCATTTTTAAAAGAGGGGCTAAGAAGATAATAGAGCAGTTTGTTGTTATCGTGCATGTTTCCTCTTATATATATAGACACACACACACACATATACATACATACATACATACATACATGTGTGTGTGTGTAAAGTAGAATTAGTAGAGTGTTTTGGCTGGTGTGTTTCCATGTGCCAAGAACTTCATGATTTCACATACTTACAAAATAAAATCTCGCCAAACAGAATCCACTATTATGAGATCTTACCAATTGCTCCCTGTTAGACTTCATTATCTGTGTTATGTGCTTTGGTATTTATTTAATGGAACTCACAACTCACAAGTTTGTATTGATATTTGATACTTTGATATTGTTGTTGACTTTTGTTGATGTTTTTTTTGCAAAAATGTGTAATGGACAACTGATAAATGGATAACAGAATCTGAAAAGGTAGTAATGTGTAATTTTATGATAATTTACTATGCCTAAATTAGTTTTGGAGTCTGCTATATGGTATTAGCAACCGTTTGTGTTTTGCTAAAATCAAGGACCCTTGCCACTAGACTCATCAAGTTGCTGTCTAAGGTGATTCCTAAGGAGTAAACTAGGTTCCAAAAACAAAAAACGCATGAAGGAATAGATTCTATTGTTTTACCGAGTATCAGACAATTTATTGTTTTACCTAGCTAGCTAATGCGAGGAGAATGATATAATTCTTGCTTTGATTTACAAGAGATGATGACAATGAATAAGATGAGGATCCACAATAGAAAGTATGTGAACCATGTCTTTGTGTATCATTTCTTTTGTGGTTGAGTTTTGTTTCTTAAAAATTGAAGTTACAAGTATAATGTTTTGTGTTTTATGTTCAAGCCAAAGGAGAATTCAAAGAAAATGAAATCTGAGCCCATTGTTTTTCCCTTAAAGAAAGCAAAGGCAGTTGCAGGTAACAAGCCACGTTTGTAATTAATGTTTCTCTCTCATGATTTGCAGCTCTATTATTATTATTATTATTATTATTATTATTATTATTATTATTATTGCAACTGTTAGTTTTTCTCTTTCCAGTATTTTTTTTTATTATTATCCTTTAACATGCCAATTTTTTCTCACATTTGCAGTTCCTAAAAAAGCAACTTCTCAAGCTGTGTAACCCAAAAAGTCTCAACCTCCAATGAAGAATTTAAACAAGAGCCAAATGTTAATACCACACTCTTGCTTAAATTTTATCGTTTATAGGGCACGGTGAGTGCAGTGTTGAAAACCCTGTCTATAGTTGTGATATATTTTTGTCTCAAAATAGTATTATTGCATTGTGATAATTTATCACTTCCTATAGGCATTCATTTTAAGTTTTGGTATTATATATTGACCCTCCCTTTTCCCTTTAGAATATGAAGGTTTTGTTTCAGTTATTTTCCTATATTTTACTCATCTATTAATTCTCCCTTTCCCGAGTCATTGGAGCCCTAATATTATTTTTTTGTATTAATGTTTTTTACATTAATACAAGGGAAGAATCATTGAATTTTATTTTCTAAATTAATTTTTTTAATTATAGAGTCATAGTATTGCCAATTCAAGATATTATTTTTTAGTAATGCGGAAGAGAAGAACCAATTTTTGTAATGTATGCAGAAAGAGGCGCAATCATTTTTCCCGCTAATCTTACATAATGTGGGGGGAGATTAGTCATGTTTTCTTAATTGTAAAATTATAAGATTAGTAATTCAAAGTTTTTAAAATTAATTTACGGGAAAGAGTCATAAGATCACTACTATTTTTAATCTATAATTATATATTATTAAATTCATACGAGGAGAAGAATTATAAATTTGTAGAAATGCAGTAAACACAAAGCATTTCTATCTTCCGTTCAAATGATATCTTCATAAAAAAATTCAATTTATTTTAATAATCCACATTACAGAATGGCAAAAAATATGCATTTAATTTTTTTTGAGGTGTTCACTTTTGAATTAATATATAAACATTTTTATTACCAAATATTAAATGTTAAATTTTTTATTTTACTATCATTTTAATGTCAATAGTGATAAATAACAGATTACATATATTTTCCTAAACCTATTTAAAAATATTACATTAAAGATAATTCACAAAACCGACAAAAAATTTATTCAACCCGTGCGTGGCACGGGTCGAAATACTAGTAAAGTAATACTTTTTTATTAATTTTAGTTGAAAGACAAACGAACCAATTCATTCCAGCAAAAACTTTCAGTATCTAATTTTCGTATGTCTCAAGAATATTTAAGTAATTTTTTTACTTTTTAAATTTTTTGTAATAGTCAAATGAGAATTTTTATGTACCGAAGGTAGTATTTATTATACGTCTCACACATGTAGATTTAAAAATTAAATAAAATTAGTCTCACACAATTATATCTTCACATATTATATTAATGTATGAACATTTTTTTACATATGCTTAGAATGTGCACATTATGAAAAATCGTGTATCAACATTAAAGAGTTATTAAATGCTTAATAAAAGAAATGAGAGTGTACAATTACTTTTGTCAAAATTTTAAAACATGATTTAGGATGCATTTCGTTTGCCAGATCTCATCTAAGCTAATATAATTTTTTGAAGATATAATCTGATCTGATCTGATTGTAGTTATAATTAAAGTTTTTTTGTTCTGATATCGTCTAATTTGATTATAATAAGAATAAGTAATAAGTAGAAAAAAATTGAACATAACGCAGTCTTATAGTCAAAGTTTTAAAATATCCACTAGAACACATTTAAAAAACATAATTAAAAAAAATATCAAAATCACAAAGACAATTATAAATTAATTAATTTAAGATAATTAATCTACAGTCTTTATAAGGGTAACTAAAATTTATCTTAAGAACATAATTTTTTTAAATAAAGTGTGACACTAAATCAATTTCTTAGTTTATTGAGATGATGCTGATATATAATAATAATAATAATAATAATAATAATAATAATAATAATAATAATAATAATAATAATAATAATAATAATAATAATAATAATAATAATAATAATAATAATAATAATAATAAAATATGAAAATATACATAAATAATTTTGTTGAGTCATTATCTAGAAGAAATTAGAAGGAGTTAGAAAAAATAGAAATAGTTGGAAGAAATTGTAAAGAGTTAGAAAAACTCGAAGAAGTTGAAGAAAACTATAAGAAATTGGAATAAATTGAAATGATTGAGATAAAGTTAAAAGAAGTTGGAAGAAACTGAAAAGAGATGATAAATGTTAACGGTTAAGAGTTAACAATCAAATGAACAGAACCTAAATTAATAAATTGGAGAATGTTTACCTTACAATCGGGTATACCTAAAGCATCGGAAAAATTTTCATTTTGAAACAACATAGTTTTTATTCTTACATATTTGTTCATTACAATTATAATGTTCAATTATGAACAATATAATGTAATTCTGAAACAATGTAGTGTTATTACAAGCCTGCTCAGCATAGTGTTCTTTCTAAAACAATGTAGAGTTCGTTCCCCATCGTTGTCGTTGGTAGTTTTGCTTAGAAGAAATCACCCTAAATAGGAATAAAACATAGAGAATGTACCAAAATAGGAGTTCCATGTTTTTATTCCGTAAATAGGAGTTCGCACGGTTGTAATGTGGCATTGTACATGTGCATATTATTTTACTTTTTGGTAATGTACATGAGCATGATTAGTAATATTATATAAATGCATTTTAAGTCATATTTCAAGAATAAAAATATGGAACTCCAGTTTTGGTATATTTTCAACATTTTATTCCTATTTTAGTCTTTTTCCATTTTCTCAACGACAATAATGTCACCATTGTTTCCATTCGTCATTTTGCTGGTCTGAATTTTCGTGACTTGCCATCGGCTTCTCCTCTCAACCTAGGGTTTTCACTGTAGTCCTTCATCAATAAACTATGCACGGTTGTCTCCTAAAAGGTGTCGTTCCTGTTGTACCAATGGTTCTGGATCAAAGCAGCATCACGACTCTTCTATTACTACAAGACTTTTGATCCGATTGTACCAGAAGTTTTTGGTACAACCGGATGTATGATATAACTTGCAATTAAACCGAGGGACAAATTTAACTACATTGTTAATGAAGATTTATCCAATTTGAATTTAGGTCTTGTTCGTGAATCTCGAAGGATTGAGAACTTTTAAAATTTAGAACAATAGATAATATATTCTTTTTAAATTCAAAGTTAAGAGTTTGAAAAATTTTGAAAAATAAGTTTTAGTAACACACGAGAGATTACAAAAAGGTGGGTGATTAGCAACGTGGGGTGGTCGGTGATACAGATATTAGATTAACTATATTATTTGATTAATTATTTATCAATTAGTTCTCCCTCATTTGGTTGTCTGTTTACTATTCACATTATCAATCTTTATTCAATTTATTTTCCTATTTTCATTACACATTTGATAAAATAATAGTCATATCACCTCCTTTTCATTTAAATTTTGATGTGATTTTAAATACGGAAATTTTATTTTCAATTTTACCTCATTTCTCAAATAAATAGTATCGAAAATAACTTTAGTCATACATCGTAAACCAAAAAAGATAATTTAAATTAGGATAGATGGAGTAGTTATTTATTAATATTTTATTATTAATCATGTTTAGGGTTTAAGTATACCCCCATGAGCCTATTGGGTCAATTATGGATACATTTACTCTATATATTATAACCTTTTATCATTATTATTTTATTAATTAAATTTAATATCAAAGTTTTCTTATTTTCAAAAAAAAAGTTTTCTCCACTTTTGTTCTTTTCTCTAGTGAGCTCGGAAACGCTCAAAGTTTTTCATCTTTGTCTTCCTCTTCTTCTTAGAGTTTGAAGATGCTTGAAGTTCTTGCATCCCGATACGATTTATATCAATTGGTGTTTTCATTGGTTTGAACACAAAAAAACCAACTTAACCGCCACGGAAAGTCCACTGTCAATCATTCCTTCGAGTTGAGCTGACGCCGCCCCAAATGTAAAAATAAAAAGAGCTCCACGCCGGTATTTTAGTTATGCAACATCATAAAAGAAGTTAAGTTTTGTTTCTTGCCGCCGTCTCTAAGCGCAAAATCAAAATGGTTTCTACTGGTGCTAATATTCTAATTAAGGTACCCTCAAATTGGTGCATAAAAAGTATTATCAAGTTGCTTTGGCGACTACTATTTTGTTTGTCACAAGAATTACACACTGCCACAATAAATCTTGGTCGCTACGCCAACCCATATTTTGCCTCCCAAATTAGCTAAGAATTGTCCACATCAGGCAGTGATTCGAAGGATGGATACTTTTATTGATCAATAGCTCGATCAAATGCAGTAAGATTTTTCAATTTGAATGAGGGCGGGTTCGGGCGATTAGAGGCTTTGATTATGAGTACATATGCGTTGGACAAAAGTATTGATTTGTTGGAGAATATTCCACATGGGAAAAATTTTTTCCACGAAAGAGTATGTGTAGCTTATGATTACGTGAATGAAATTATAAATAAGTTTCCGCCATTCCATCATATTGCAAGTCAACCAAATTTTGATTTTGACTTATATGCATTCAACGTAGAAATTTCTTGCAGAATTTGGTTCGAGGTCCTGTAATTAGGTGGAGTCAAATTCCTATAGAGTTAAAACATATTCTAAACAAAAATAATGGATGTCATAAGGAATCTCATCGGTGCTCTACTTTCTCAACTAAGTTTGTCCACTATTGTAACTGATGGTCTAAATGAACACCATGGAGTTGATCAAAGGAATCAAGCCTTGGAAAAACATGAAGAGTATGAAGTTTTAGGAGGTATACACACAACTCCATTTTGTTTGACTCCATCAAATTGTTTGACATTGTTGTTGTTGTCAAGTCTAAGTACTTGGTTCCAAAGGGGGTATTCTCTTATGTTTCCACTGCTATACTCCAATCACTGTGCATCTTAAAAAATGTTTAGCACGTAGACTTCTTCTGTGGGTCAATATTTGGTCTTCAGTTCAGAAGCACGAGTGGGACCATCTACTCTAAGGACAATGTTGTTTCATAAGTGGGCAAGAATGATACAGATAGTAAATTAATTATATTATATAAATATCTATCAATTGGTAGTTACTTCCTCCGTCCAACAATAAAATTCCCGTTTTGAACAACGTGCAAAATCCTATCTTTTTAAAAATTACTTGATTTTACAAATTGGTATATCATAAAAAAGTAAAATACATTGTCCAAAACTACATCAAAAGTTCTACAAAACAAGATGTGACAAGAATATTTTATTTTATCAAATGATTGATGAAAATATGCAAACAAACATAAGTTATTGAGATGTCGTAATAGTAACTAAGAAGATTATTGTTGAACGGAGGAAGTATTTATTATTATTTTATCATTAATTATGTTAAGGGTTTTGGTATGAGCTCACGAGCCCATTAGGTTAATTAGGGCACCTTCACTTTTGCTCTTTTTTTAGGAGCTCGAAAACACTCAATGTTTTTCATCCTTTTTTTCTCTTCTTCTTGGAGCTTGAAAATACTTGAAATTCTTCCTTATCTCAATACGATTCATATCAAGATTCGTATGAGTCGGCAGCAGACACTGTTGGCAAGGACAAGTGGAAAGCGTTGGTTGATGGACGTCGACAAGAGGTGGTCGACGGATGGCTGACTGCAATGGGTGGCTGTTGACCATTGATGGTAAGGGATTGTGGATGGTCGGTCAAGGTGGATTTCCTGCGCTGGTAGCCAATGGTTGAGGGAGATCAAAATTTACAAATTGATATCTCAAATTTTGGAAATATTGAAACGCTCCCATTTTGGATGTTGTGATATCAAAAGATATCAAATCAGAACTCATATTTTTTCCACTCACCAAACATGGTTTAATCAAATTCTCGCTTTGATCTTGGCCAATTGCCCCACAATTAAGTCTCTGTGGCTATCGATACGCATGTGGCCATTCCTCAAATTCATAAGATTTATTTTTTGAAAACAATAAAACCAATATTCACTAATAAAATTTAAACAAGAATACATACTCCCTTTGTTAACTAAATTCTACATTCTCTTAAACTCTGCATTTCTTTTACTTATTAAAAATAAAACATTTCGCTCATAGTGTTTCTCTTTCTCTTAATAGTTCTGTATCATAGTTTCTTCGTTTTCGACATTTTTAAAATTTTTTTAATTCTATTAACTTTTGAAAATAGAAGTTTTGGTGTCTTTTTGTAAACGATAGGGGACAACCATGCTATTAGAATTATGTTTCTATGGCTTAATCTACAACTAATATGTTAATTTTGGGATTTTCATTATATGTTTTTTAAGGGCATAGTGATGGATGCCCTCCTCTACACCTCCTATTGTGTTTGGCACATAACCTTGCTTTTAGTAGAACGGGGTTGCTATTAAAAAATTGTTGTAGTGAACTTGTTGCTCGTTTGCCCGCCACTTCTTTGTAATTGCTTGAATCCGTGTAATAGGAAGGAAGACTCCTAATATTATTTAGTTTCCTTATTCTTGTATTACTATAATTACTTTATTCCTTTCCTACTAGGAATAGGACTCTCTCTTGTAATCCCTATATATAGGGACATATCTCTCAATATTCAATAAGACAAATTATTATCAAATTGTATCATGGTATCAGAGCCTAGGTTTAAACCCTAGCTCTTTTTTTTGAGACTGTGCCTCACCGCCGGTCTCCTTCCTCTCGTCGGTCGACCATAAACGGCGACCATGGCTCAATCTTCAGATCCGCTTGCTTCGCTTCCTTCTGGCGTCAAGCTTCTTCTCCGCAATCTCCATAATCTTATTCCAGAGAAGCTCACCGATTCAAATTATCCTGCATGGTCTCTCAATGTCAAAACTGCTCTCGAGGCCAACCTTCTTCTTGGTTGGATCGATGGTCATGAAGCTGCGCCTCCAAAAATCCTATCCAAGGATGGCAAGGAAAACCCTAACCCAGAATTCCAAACATGGATTGTGATTGATACTCAGATCCGTGCATGCCTTCTTGCCGTCATCAGTCC
>OOIL02000294.1:434588-500797 GCA_900332095.2 Cuscuta campestris | reverse complement strand
CAAACGGTCGACCGTTCCCCTCATACATCTACCCACGGTCGACCGTCTCCTCACACCCGTTCTGAACCTCTACAGACGGTTCACCACATGGACCGTTCCCCACCCCACGGTCGACCGTCCTCCCAACCCCTCTCTGAATCTCTACAGACGGTCGATACTATTACCCGTCCACCCCCACACGGTCGACCGTCGACAGCACTGATCCCCACAACAAATGCCCATCCCATGCAAACCCGTGCCAAATCAGGCATTTTCAAGCCTAAAACCTATACTGCTACCACCACTGATACCTCTCCTCCTACCTCTGAACCTCACACCTATCACCAAGCCTCCAAGAATAGCTATTGGTGCCATGCCATGGATGAAGAATTTGCAGCTCTGAATGAACAGCGCACATGGGATTTGGTGCCCCTACCCAAGGGCCGAGATCCTATTGGTTGCAAGTGGGTGTATCGCATAAAACGGAATCCGGATGGCTCCGTCTCTCGGTACAATGCTTGTCTAGTGGCCAAAGGGTACCATCAAGAGTATGGCATCGATTATAAAGAGACGTTCAGCCCAGTTGTCAAGCAGCAAACCATTCGTCTGGTACTCACTCTTGCTCTACACTATGATTGGCCTCTTCATCAGCTTGATGTTACCAATGCCTTTCTCCATGGTACACTCGATGAGGATATTTATATGTCTCAACCACCGGGCTACGTCAATCCCAATAGGCCTGAGTTTGTTTGCAAGCTGCGCAAATCTCTGTATGGCCTCAAACAGGCTCCTCGTGCTTGGTACACCTGTTTTGCTACTTTTTTGCAGGGACTTGGCTTCCAGTGTTGTCGTCATGACACCAGTCTGTTCACTTTTCATAGCTCCCGCGGCATGGTCATTGTTCTCCTATATGTTGATGACATCATTATTACAGGGAGCTCCTCTGATCTCATCTCTGCTGTTACTCAGGCTATGCATAAAAATTTTCGCCTCAATGACTTGTGCCCTCTGGATTTCTTTCTTGGCATTGAGGTTCGTCGCTCTGCGGATTCTATCTTGCTTCATCAGACAAAATACATATTTGATCTTCTTCAGCGGGCTGGCATGACTGATTGCAAACCCACTGTCACTCTGATGGCGGCGCGGCCAACCCAGGAGATCTCGTCCACCTTCTCCGACCCAAAATTGTTCCGTAGCCTTGTGGGTGGTCTACACTATCTTGCGGTGACTCGCCCTGATATTCAGTATGCTGTAAATCGAGTTTCTCAGACCATGCATAATCCTACAGAGAAGGATTACTTGGCCCTTAAACGTATTCTTCGCTACTTGAAGGGTACTTCTTCTCATGGCCTTCTGTTCAGAAAAGGCTCTCTTGATCTTGCTGTTTATTCNCTGGATTTCTTTCTTGGCATTGAGGTTCGTCGCTCTGCGGATTCTATCTTGCTTCATCAGACAAAATACATATTTGATCTTCTTCAGCGGGCTGGCATGACTGATTGCAAACCCACTGTCACTCCGATGGCGGCGCGGCCAACCCAGGAGATCTCGTCCACCTTCTCCGACCCAAAATTGTTCCGTAGCCTTGTGGGTGGTCTACACTATCTTGCGGTGACTCGCCCTGATATTCAGTATGCTGTAAATCGAGTTTCTCAGACCATGCATAATCCTACAGAGAAGGATTACTTGGCCCTTAAACGTATTCTTCGCTACTTGAAGGGTACTTCTTCTCTTGGCCTTCTGTTCAGAAAAGGCTCTCTTGATCTTGCTGTTTATTCTGACTCTGACTGGGCTAACGACAAAGATGATCGTCGTTCCACCACTGGGTATCTCCTTATGCTGGGGCCGAATCTTATCTCATGGTGCACAAAAAAACAGACTCACGTCTCGCGCTCCTCCACCGAAGCTGAGTATCGCGCTATGGCCGCGGGGGTGGCAGAGGCGATGTGGCTTCGTTATATTATGGATGCTCTGCATGTTCCGCCTACGAAACCTAAGATTTATTGTGATAATGAGTCCACAATCTGTGTCGCCAAGAATCCCGTTCTCCATGATCGCATGAAGCATGTTGGCTCTGACTGTCACTTTGTTCGAGACGAGGTTATGGCTGGCACTATGACTACACATCATGTTCCTTCTTCTGAGCAGCTTGCTGACATCTTGACAAAACCGCTTCCGCCGACTCCGTTCCATTATTTGTGTTCCAAGCTGCCCCTCATATCCGTTGATCAACTTGCGGGGGGATAATAAGAAGGAAGACTCCTAATATTATTTAGTTTCCTTATTCTTGTATTACTATAATTACTTTATTCCTTTCCTACTAGAAATAGGACTCTCTCTTGTAATCCCTATATATAGGGACATATCTCTCAATATTCAATAAGACAAATTATTATCAAATTGTATCACCGTGAATGGGAAATTACATTCTAACATCAAAAGACGTTGGATGTGAAAACTTTCAATGAACAAATCCATAATAAGTAGAATAATGTTAAAATCCACCACAGGTGCCTTCATAAATGACAATCATAGATAATTTTATACATAGATAGAAAATAATTGTATGTGTCCACAGATGATAATCGTCTGTGTATGTATAAATCATCCGTGATTGTCATCTGTGGAGGTAATCGTAGTGGGTTTCTAGGATGGTCCTAAATAGTATGTTCATCTCATGAACTCCAAAGGAGTATCCTTCTCTTTCTACGTGTGTTTTTTACTACTGTATGAATGCGTGTTTCTGTGATTTAAAAATAAACACTAACTAGAAACAGAGGAAGAGGTATTATACGCACTATATTCACTTCTCAGAAGTAATCAATGAGTTCATAATTTATACTCTGAGGGATGCCAAAGTTACTCATTTTCTTCCAATGTTACCTGTTTTATTGTTGCTTGCATCTAACAATGATCCTTCTCTAAGTCTGTTCCAACAAGCACTCCAGATGTTACTTGCTGTTCTCTGGCAAATGTTGAACTCCGTCATAATTTCAGAACTAGTGTCGTACTGAAACCATTAGTAGTGTTGTGAAGAAGACAATCAAGTATTAGTTTTCTCTCCACAATAGTGAGCTTCCTCTTGCCCTTTTTGATGTTCACAGTCATCTTCTTTGGTTACATCTTGTCTGGGAGTGCTATTGCTGTCTGGTGAGTGGTTTGCATTCAATGTATTAGAGCTTTAATAGTTTGAACAGATGTGAATTCTTATTGTGTAAAGAAAGGTAACTTGGATGTGTTTGATGTGATGTGATTTAGTTGTGTTTGGTTGTTTGATTGTTGGTACAATAGGTGTAATGTATGTACTCCATATTTGGGTGCAAGTTGGCTGTGCATATGAGAGTGGATGTTCTAACAAAATTGCCGGTATTTAGGTCGACCCAGCCTTCCCGATTCGGGCATGTTAACGTATATCCAAACATGCTCAACAAGTTTAAGATTGAAAGAGTTTTTCTCGAGCTCAAAATAGAAAATATAAGAGAGACAATTTCTACAACACAACAAAAACAACAATCAGCAGTCTGTCAGTCCTTCACATCTGTTACACCTTCTGCAGATATTTGAAATCTTGCTTCAGCTTCGGCTAAACATGGAGAGCTTACCACTTTACAAATGCGCTCGTCTCCCCTTCCCTTGCGAAGAGACAGCCTGTCCTTCATCCATAGCACATTCAGAGTTAAAAGAGAGAAAAAAAATGTCACTTGGTCAAAGCATGTGCTTCATCCATAGAACATTCAGAGTTAAAAAACGGGTTAATATAATTCACCTTGTTGTTGAAGCATGTGCCATAATGTTGCCACCAATGGGTTTGATCTGAGGTCCGGCAAACATGGCAGAACCGTCAACTTGAGAAACCACTTGGTTAGTAATCACAACTGCAACACCAAACTGCACAGTCCCACATTCATAAAGTTATTAGTTGGATAAAAACTCTGCTAAGTATTCCAAATGAAAGCTAAAATTTTGCTTAATTGATCACAGATAAAATGATACGGAGTACAAAGTATGTAAAATTAGACAGACACCTCATCCGCTAATTTCTGAAGGCTTCTTAGGAACTTAGCTAGATGCATTTGCCTGGCAGACAACTCTCCCCGCCCAGAAAAATCAGTCCTATAGAGTGCTGTAGCACTATCCACAATCATAAGTGCAAACCTGTCAAAATAAAAAGGTCAAAAAAGTTCATCTTTATCACAGCATGTGGTTTTGACATGAGTCACAAGATCGTCTTCACATTTTAAACTGCCAAGAAACTCTACATAACCCTATATGTATCTAAAAGATCTTTAAACTCCAGGCCTGGATGTAGGTACCTGGTCTCAACCATCATCGAGGCGGCCTCAATCAAAAGCCTTGACTGATGGTCAGTGTTATATGCTCTAGCATACGCTACATTCTCTAGAACATCAGCTCCATTCAATCCAAACCTGTAGCATGCATGTAAAATGAACAAATAAGAATTCAAGAAGAGGTTCAAATTTTCAATTGCAAAATTACACTAGAAACAACTAAGATGCAATGACAAAAGACCTGTCTGCAATCTGCAAAAGTCTTTGTGGTCTGAAAGTTCCCTCGGCATCAATATACATGGCCTTCCCTTCACCACCCCCTTGATCTAATGGAAGCTGAACAATAGAAAGAGAAAAATGACATTCGCATGAATTTAGTTTTAGTGCTAAATAATTTTAGACAATTAAATGACAATATGAAACTCATGCCACCCCAACCCCAAGGATTAAAGGGGCTGGATGATAATGACAAATCAACATTGTTTGAAAACAATGCATGTTTGATTTTGACAGCAACTAATCAAGATTTTCATAGTTCCTGCATTTATTAAAAATTTAATTAGACACTCAATCTTACTTGGCAAGCAACACATAATGTATGGCAAAGCTGAGTCTTCCCAGAGCGGAACTCGCCATAAATTTCAGTTATAGATCCAGTTTCAATACCCCCTGCCAGTCCCAATAATCAGAGCTTGTATGTAACATAACAAACCCATCAATCTTTAAATTGCAATAAGCCGTCCAGAAATTAAACCCTACCTTCCAAGACCTTGTCAAGTTCTTTTGATCCAGATGTTATTTGAATGATTTCAAGCCTCTGCGCATGGAGTTGGCTTGCACTAGTGAACCCCAAGGGCACCAATTTTGAAGCTGTTGGTTGGTGTTAGTAAGATTAGTCTACTGATATGCATAGTTGCAGCAGGGAGTGAAACAGGACGTGGTCAGAACTGAAAAGGACAAACCTGCTTCTATAATTTTGTCAACTTTAGCTTCACTGATCCCTTTTATTTGCACAAGATCCTTTCTAGGAGCGTACATGACGGATTCCACAGTATATAGACCAGAATCCTTAAGTTTCTTAATGTCAAGGGCTGCTATTCCAGATTCCTAGAAATGAAAACATGATCTGAAACTCACTTTCAAAAGGCGAGCAAAATAACCAAAACCCTAAAACTGGAAACCATGAATTTCGCCATCTCAAAAGATATAATAGGTTTGAAGCAAGGTACCCATTACTGGAAATTGGGCGGAAACCTAGAAATTGCCAAATTCAGAAGAAGAAAGAAAGGTGCCGCATACCCAATTGAACCAGGCCCAAGAAATATAAGAATCTTGAAAATTCGAAACAAGAATTTTATCTTTTTTAATTTCGAAGAGGGAAGAAGAGTGAGAGAATGGCGTAAACCTGGAGTTGCTCCACCGGGAAAGGGCCGTGTTGGATTTCCTCAAGATCATCTTGTCGTCGTTCTTGCACATCTTTCTGCTGGTTCCTGTGCTGCTGCTCCATTCTTGCTCGAAGTCGCAAGAACGGTGGGTTTCTTTCGCAGTCGCAATGTGATTTGGAAATGGTGGATTCGTCAGAATTGAAAATCGTCCGAGGCGCCAAATACCCAAATGCAGAAGAACGAGACAATAGAGAGGGTTGAATGCGTCCTAGACAAGCTTCTGAAGCAATTAGGTTATTCGGGTATATTTCGGGTTCCTGACTTTTTCTCTTTTTGACTTTGCGAGACTGGATTGGTGTGTAATGAATCTCTCAGTTCCGTTCAACTTATTTTTTCTGATCTGATTTTAATAAGTTCTGATCTGATTTGATCTGGTCTGATCTAATCTAATCTGATTAGATCTGATCTGATCTAATTGGATCTGATCTGATTTGATCTGATCTGATTAGATCTGATCTGATTGGATCTGATCTGATCTAGTTTGATCTGATTAATTATGATTTGATTTAAAATTCAAATCAATAATTTTGATTTGACTTTATAATAGCGTTTGAAAATTCTAATGATAATTCATATTATAATATAATCAATATTTTTTGGGGTGGAGGAAATATTACGTAAGCATATGAGAACGAGTGGAAAGTTTGTGTTGTTGCCATGATCCATGCATGAAGTTCAAGAGTGTAATTCATCAACCCCTTGTGCCTCATTTGCAAAAATTCTCTTCAAAGATGACCCTCATGGTCAAATTGTCCCAACTTCCCTTTATTAAGCGCACCTAGATCCAACATTGAAAATCTACAAAGAGAAGCTCAAAGTAGAAAGTTAGGGAGCTCATTGTTAAAATAAAAAGGTAAATAAAAGTAAGTAAAACTTGGATTGCCTCCCAAGAAGCGCTTCTTTTAACGTCATTAGCTTGAGGATTTTATTTTTTTAAAAGAAATTCATTTAGGGGCTTACCAAGAAAAACACCTTTAAAGCATTTGATGTTGTTGAGAAGCAAAAAAAAAACTTCAAATGCTTCTCAAGAAACACCCCTTTAATTTTGAAAATGAAGTGTGAGAGGGAGTGGTATTCGGGAGGGTATATGATCGATCAAATGTTAAAGCACAAATCCTCTCACGAACCATTGAGCCAAGAGGAAGAAAGTATTCTCCCAGCTCAAATGGAAACCCTAACCAATGTGGATTCATATCAATGTAAGTGTTGCTAGGCTTGTACTTGGAGGTAAAAGTAGGAAAGTGCAAACCGAAGGTTGGAGCTAAAACTAACTCTAGCCTCTCCAAGGCTAGTGATGAATCTACGCCCAAGCCACCCTTGTTATCCATGCATAGCTTGGGAAGAGCTTTATGAAATGAAATCTAAAGCTTGTGATACGGTATCGTATCGGGATAGGGAAGGATTTCGAGCACCTTCGAGCTCCAAGAACAAAAGAGGCGAGAAAGAGAGAGATTAAGGTTTAGAAGAAAGTATTTTCTTTATTCATTGATTAATAATTCATTGAAATGGATACATTTATAGGTAAGACATCTAAAGAATCCTTACCATAGAAGGAAACTAAATAATCTAGGAATCCTAATTATAAATGGTAACAAATATCCTGACAATAGAATATTGCTTTCTAATAATAATATAATTAACTAACCATAAATAATAATACTACCTAATATAATAATAATAACCACTAACCATTAATAATAGTAATAATAATAATAATAATAATAATAATAAATCCCGTATCACTCTCCCCGCCTCAAAAACCAACTTGTCCTCAAGTTGGAAATTCAACAAAGAACAGGGAAAAAGTGTGTCATTCATCATCCATCCTCCGGGGTCAAACACCTTCGTTATTGGAGCATCAAAAGAACGTGTTGGACCTACAACATCTCCAACACTAGTTAAATAATTGCATGCGACCAACTCGATGAAAAGAATGCAACCGGGTGCAATACTTCTTGATTTACAGATAACAATAACCTCAACATCAAGAATTCCAAAGCTTTCTGTGCATCCATAAACAATTAGAATGTCCCCAAAAACTTCCTCGCGGCCTTGATGGTGTGCATCCTCATGAACATCGTCTGTAGGAACAGGATCATAAACAATAACAAAAGCATCATTGGAAATACCTACCGGATGAACAACAATTTCCCCCTCCATCGTGAGTGACTTATTGGTATTCATGATATTGGACCCACTTTTCTTGTCATCTTCGACATGTGGTTCATCGCTTAAATTTTCCACAAGAGGACCTGTGTGTGCGGCTGTGTTTTCCACCAACTGAACAATCATGTCTCCAGCCTTAGTGGCTAAATTTGGTGGAAAAAGAGGAGCACCGATGAGTCCCCTTATAGCGTTCATCATGTTTTTTCTGAAGATGTATAAGTCTATCGGGATCAAACTTGGTAGAATTGGGGGACCACGAACTAAATCTTGTATTGAGCAAAAGGCCTCTACGGAGAACGCATATACCTCGGAATCAAATTTTGGTTGACCTTCAATTGGACGGAATGCCTGAAGTTTCTTTATAATTTCATCCACGGAATCTTCAACTGCACCCACGCCTTCATAAAATTCAATTTGTCCCCGTAGAACTTTCTCGAGTAAACCAAGAACTTTGTCCAACAGAGAATCCATTGCGTGTGCTGTGGATTTTCTTTTTTTTGTATTTTTTGGGTGAGTTCAAGAATGAAAGCACCAATTGATACGGTATCGTATCGGGATAGGGAAGGATTTCGAGCTCCAAGAACAAAAGAGGCGAGAAAGAGAGAGATTAAGGTTTAGAAGAAAGTATTTTCTTTATTCATTGATTAATAATTCATTGAAATGGATACATTTATAGGTAAGACATCTAAAGAATCCTTACCATAGAAGGAAATTAAATAATCTAGGAATCCTAATTATAAATGGTAACAAATATCCTAACAATAGAATATTACTTTCTAATAATAATATAATTAACTAACCATAAATAATAATACTACCTAATATAATAATAATAACCACTAACCATTAATAATAGTAATAATAATAATAATAATGATAATTAATCTCGTATCAGCTTGTCAATGAGCTCCTCCTCTAAGGTTTCTCCCAAATTTGATCCCTCCACTGACTCAAGAAAATTTTATCACTCTCCTCCTTACACTACAAAAAACTTGACTTTTTGTGGCACCAAATTTTGCCACAAAACATTAAAATTTAGCTACAATAACTATTTGTGACAATTTTAGAATTTGCCACAAGGTTGCCACAGATACCCCGTTACAAAAGGTATTTGTGGCAAATATAAATTTGCCACAAAAACCATAGATTTTGTGGCAAATTATGATTTGCCACTAATAATAATTTTCCACAAAAGCTCATTTTCAGTGGCACATTTTAGTTGCCACAAATTATAATTTGCCACAAAAAACATATTTAGTAGCAAATTTATGATGCTACAAATTATACCTTGCCACAAAAGTTTGTGTCGAGTAGCAAATTTTAATTGCTACAATTATCACTTTATTGTGGCAAAGCAATTGCTAGTGAGAACTAAATTGCCGCAAATCCAATTTGCTGAAACCATTTTTATTGTTATTACTATTATTATTATTATTATTATTATTATTATTATTATCATTATTATTATTATTATTATTATTATTATTATTTGCATTGTATTTATATTTAATGATATATGTGATGTGAAAAATAATAACTAATATAAAATTTGAAAGTACTAGAGCAATATTAAGTAAAAGTCATATGTTAAGATTAAAAACAAAATATATGATACTAACAATTCCAAACAGTCAAAGGTTCACAATGTTAATATATATAATTAAGACAAAGGTATCCTAAAATCTTCCTCTAATACTCATCTAAGCTCCATCTCTTCATTTCATGTTGTCACTTCTATCTTGATTGTAATTCGTAACCAAAGAGGAAAATGAATGGTATTTCATCTGCAAATAAAAAACAAAAGTAATAAAAGAAATTAATCAATAAAAGAAAATGTTAGAGGCTGATAATTAAATAAGAAATTATTTAGTGTTTTTATATATGCCTTTGAATGTATGAAACATATAAATTAAAGTATCTATCATTAATTAGTACTATAAGCGGTGTTCCATATATAGTCTGCTACTCTTGTGAATCCTATCAATTGTGTATGAAGATAAAACATAATGGGGAAGAGAGGTATGATTGTATTTCTCATATGTCTCAGTTATATATATGTAGGGTGTACTTGTCTGCCATAGTTTTTTTACATCCAATTGTAGAATGTAACTGCCTGGTCCTTTGTAGGAACTACCCATCAAAACAAATTTTCCAAATGAAATCACAATCAAAATGAGAGCTTCTAGCAGAAAAACTGAAGCAAATGTGAAAAGCATTCAATTGTACCTTCCTTCCGATTTGGTTTTCTCATTCAGCTCATTCATCTAAAACATCAAACAAGTTCCCAACTTATGCTGCTTACTGATCTCTTGATTCACTCTCTTCCTAACAAATTCCCAACATTTGACAGCCGATACATGGATAAATACTTCACTTTTTCAATGCTCCAATGAAACCTGAAAACGCCATAAATCAAAATGAACTTACGAGATTTTCAATGTAAGATGACGTTCACAGATTTTTGCTAAACCATCTCATTCTTTCATTTGCTTTTAATGAAGATTGAACAAATACAAAAATTTAAAGGCTGGACTTCATAAAAAATAATTTAAATACATGGAGTATGTAATCTAAAAGAGTATGGGCAGTCTATTTTTTGAATGCCTGACAAGTGACAAGAGTCGCAGTATAACCCATGTTGCAAAAAAATTAGTGGAAATTCGTATATTAATCCTTCTACCTCACTAATGTATAAGCATTTCAACTTGCCGAAATTCACACACACACACACATATGAAATGAACAAAATGTGAACTTGCATTGGCACCGAGCATTCCAGTCTAAAATGAGAGACTAATTTACCATAAACAAAGGCCAATCTCGTCCTGCATCTAGAATCTCAAAAACATAATAGCACGTGATTGATGGATCTAAAACATCAATGTATCTGACACGGCTCCTAAATCCTGCATAAGAAACAAGCAGCAAACTTGTGTTTCATTGACCAATTTTTTTTGGGAGACAAACTCATGAATGGCACAAAGATCCTACCACTGGGGTATATTGCCTGACTATCACATCATAAGTTTCCATTATGGACAACTCCATAGTTCAGTACCTCGACACCAAGAGGAGAAGTTTTCCTATGCATTTGTGAGGACTCTTGTCTAGATGTGCTCTTCCTGGACACCAAGAGGGGAAATAAGATCGTAGCTTTTTACCTCAAGAACACTTACGGGCAGGTTCGCTTTGCTCTAGTCTCACGAGAAAAAAGTACATTAAGCTTCTGTGAATATGATTGGAAAAGCCAAATTATGGTTTGATAGTTATGCGATGGGTAGAGCTAACATCAATTTGGAGGATTTTTTGGTTGCTCTGAGTTCTAGATTCAGAGATGGTCAAGGATTTTGTGGAAGATATAATTCTAGGTTCAGAGATGTTCTAGGTTCAAAAACCAGCAAGTAGAAAACCTGGAGGATGTTGACAAGTCTGAAAAAGCGGGAGCTCTTATGACACTAAAGAGTCAATCACTAACATGGGATCAAATTTTGGACAGTGTTGTAAGAGAATTCAGGCCTCATCTTAAGGCCAATTGGGGACCTTTAACCCTGGATCCTATGCAAAACCTGGTTTGACTACGTACATCAGTCTAGGCTAAGGATAAGTAATTCGACTAGCGCTGGGCTAAGTATGGAGTTGGGCCTCAAGCAAAAGAGAGAAGAGGGTGTCACCTGGTTTGACTTCGACTCGCGCTGGGCTGAGGAGTCTCTCGACCCTGCGAATTGCGATGGAGTGAAGCTGTGAAGATCAATCCAGAAGAATCGGAGACTCTACGACGCTGCAATGACTCTGGAGCAGTTGCAATCTTGGGGAGCTGCACCATTTAGATCGGATGTATCAAACGAAAATTAGGTCAAGGTCAGTTTTTTTATTATTTATTTCACATGTCACAAGGCGTGGATAGTGCTCGCCATAAACCATGGCGTGTATGGTGACCGCCTATAGTGCACCTCCCGTAAAAAGCCATGCCAGAGCAGTCCCAGGTAGATTTTGGTCACCACAACGCTTAGAGCACCATAAGCGCCAAAAGCGCTCGCCATTCACAACTATGGCCAAGAGGAAACAATACAAGTTAAGCCAATATTCAACATCAGTAAGGACAACACTTAGGGTTATTCCAGATGTAATAGTATTAAACTAACAGTTTCAGATTCATGAATAAGCATAATTGAAGGAAGTTGAATCATGAGGCCAAGTGTTAATAAATCTAGAATCGTTCATAATTAACCATGGACTAAGATTATGACTATGAAAAAACATGTAGAGGAAGAACAAGAGGGAGGAATACTGATTCAAAAATCAAATTACCTCTAGGATATTCACTCTTATAGAACAAAATAAAATTTCTTAAACTCAGGAATTTATAAACCAAAATTCAATAAGACTAAGAATATGAAAAAACAATTAGAGGAAGAACAAGGAGAGATACTCATTTAAAACTCAAAATCCATCTAGGATATTCACTCTTATAGAACAAAAAACATTCTTGAATAATTGAAATTTAAACTTAAGATTCATCTATGACAAGGGAACATCTATAATAATATGGATTCAAGTTTCTTAAACAGCAAGAATTTATAGGATTCTGAAAACATAAGCAAAACCTGAATATGTTTAAGAATAAATACCTAACTCCAGACTTTGGGTGTGTCGCCGTTCCCGAATCGAAGAAATAAGCGTGTCCAGATTCAAAATATAGACGATTGCTTTGGTGTGTAGTGATTGAAATATACTCCATATATCACAATCGACGAGCTTCTGGAGGTCGTCTCTCTCTCTTCTGAAGATAGCTTTGGGAGTCGATAGAAACAAAGTAACAGCGCGCAGACCGAAATTAGGGATGGATTGAGAGCGACTGCTCAATATTTAGCTATTTGGGTTAGGCGGGATTAGGGAAATAACTTCCTTATTTGTTTAAATTAATTCCCTTAATATTTTCCCTCCACACTAATTTAGATATAGTGGCATATTTATAAAATTGCTACAATAAGTAAACTATTTTGTGGCAAATTTTAAATTGCCACAAATATTTATAGATTATTTATATATTGTGGCAAATATTAACTTTGCTACTAAAAGTTAGCCACAAAATGTCATATTTTTTGTAGTGTTAGCCTCCGGTTGAGTCTTACCTATATTTTAGCCATTGTAAAATAAAATATAAAAAAAATGAATCCTTTTTGGACATCCCAATTCTAGGGGTTTTTTTATGCATTTTGAAAATTCCTTTTTGTATGAATTTTTTTGCATTTTTCAATTTTTTAAGTTCATGTTTTTCATATATTTTTTTTATTCTGGATATATTTTTTGAACTTACAAAAAAAATTCTAGAAAACAAAAAGTGAAAATGTTTAATTTGATATAGATGGAGCTAGTATATGTTAATTTTTTATTTTTATTTCAAACACAAATAATTTTAAATTTTTAAAAACAATATACAAATTAAAATTAAAGAAAAGAAATTTAAAAAACTTTTCTACGAAAAAAGAGATAAAAAAGAGTTAAAAAATGAAAAATAAAATAATAATAAAAAAAAGAGCACTAGTGCCCAAATAGTTTACAAATTAGGCACCAATAATAATAACAATAAAATAATTTAGAGACCTATCAAGCACTTTAAGAAATAAATAGGATTTTAGTAAGCACTTAAAATAGTTCAGGTACTTGAGAAGCACTTTCAGAAAAAATATGGACTATGTAAGCATTTTACCCTTATTATTATTATTATTATTATTATTATTATTGTTGTTGTTGTTGTTGTTGTTGTTATTATTATTATTATTATTATTATTATTATTATTATTATTAGTTAGGCCACACACGTTCTGAATTGAGCAAATTTTTAGGGAGACATGCAAAGGACGTCTTAGCATGGAAAGATGATGGAAAGATTTTGGGACGGAGCCATCCTTATAAGTAGAGATCAACCTAGATTCACCAACATCATTCAATCTCTCCTGTTAGCTTCCTTATCCCAAGAGCTCCAAAAAAAATTAAAAAAAAAAATCCAATCAAATTATATATGTCGACTTCAAAGAGTTTCACTCTTGAAAAAATTATTTTTTTCCTCATCATTTTTCCAAATGTTGTTATGTATCGTTGCACCGACGACACTGACTCCCAAAAGGAAGCCTCGCCTAGCCCCAAACGGCAACTTATATACAAGATAATCGGAACGATTTCAATATTTGTTGGTGAGGGCGTCGGTGTCTCCCTCGTCCCTAATAAATCGGGGAGGAGGTATTTTCTTATGCGTCTAGATGGGAGCCTCTCTTTGAAGGAGGCAAGGCATTATCCGGCGGTGCTGTTCTCGCGACACGCTTTGTACATATCCTCCCGGATGCTCAAAACAAGTTTATGTCCCCGTGCCTCGGGATAAACCTTGGAGCGAGTTTCCGTTATCTTTGTTTATCATTATGCTTTTCTCAACACGATCTCTTTCGGAAGAATCTTATGCCACTTCCTATTTTGGGAGGAGAAGATCCAATGACGGAGACAGAGAGAGGATCACAGTTGAGACAGCGGGTACGGTGGGGTAGAGTTAGCGAGCGGCTGCCCACATCCACACTCACGGCCATGTATATATATACCAATGTATTCGAAACTGACCAGCTTATTCGAAACCGTGTCATAGCTTGAGCAATTATTTTAGAAATCACCCTAAATAGAACTAAAACATAGAGAAAAGTACTAAAATCAGACTTTCATGTTTTTTTTCCGAAATATGATTTAGCACTGTGGTAATGTGACAGTGTACATGTGCACATTACTATACTTTTTTGTTAATGTATATGACCATGTTTGGTAATGTAAGTCTTATTTCGTGAATAAAAGCATGGAAGCACTATTTTGGTATATATATATTTTCAATGTTTTAGTTCTGCTTTGGTCTTTCTCCCTAATTATTAACTTTTTTAATTGAAAAAATATAGACACTTTCTTTTTATGAGAAGTCAAAATCTGATATACAAAATCATACGACAACAATGTCCTTTGCAATTTAATCCAATAATTATTATAAAGTTGATTTAATTCTTTTTGATGAATTATTAAAGTTGATTTAATTTGTGTCTAAATGTATTTTTTGGGACTGGGAATAATGGTCCACTAGTGATCATTGGAATCTCATTGCAATAAAGTGTTAGTTGGTTGCCCTCGGTTTTCACCAGTTTTTTGAAGGCATGGGACTCGGCAGTATCATACCCCAAGTACTGCTTCTATACCCCTTTATTTTTTAAGAATTACTCCCTACTATTTCCTTTGTTAATTATTAAGCTAGGGGTAGGAGATACTTGGTCAAGCAAAATTTGAAATTATTTGAAAGAAAAATGATACACGAACCCCATATTTATACCCCACTTTGTATGTCAAAGCATTACCCTGACATTAAATGTAGGTGCAAACCTGATATTATGCCCGGAGCAATGCTACATTCACAAACAGAATACTCACAAACTTCACAAACTTACTATTTATGGTTTAAATTTTCATTTTAAAATTATTTTAGACTATTTAATTTTATTTATTGAAGTTCACAATTAGTAAGTTTGTGAAGTTTGTGACCGCCATTTTGTTTGTACTGTGAACCAAGCATTTTCCTTATGGCAGTGTTGTACCTACATTTATTGTCAGGGTAACGCTTTAGGTAAAAAGTGGGGTACAAATATGTGGTACATGTAGCATGCTCCTATTTGAAATCATAAACCACCCTTGATACATACACTAATGCTTTTAAAATAAATTCTAGTGTTTAGAGTTTAGGAGTGCTTGTTCACGTTAAAAATGACCAAGGAATGAAGTTTATAAAGGGGTTGAAGGAATATGTGTGTTGGAGCTTAGAAAAAAGAGTTTGCTGAATTTTTAACACAAAAAATCGATTTTTAGAGTACAATAATCGATTTTTTGCTTCTGTGCAAAATTCCTTCAGCAGAAGAAATGATAAACGATTTTTGCTAAAGTTTAAAAATAGATTTTTCAAGCAATAATGACCAAACATGAAGGACACAATCATGTGTGCGGGTGAAGTGCTTATTTGGAATTTAGCACTTGTTTTGGGCACTAAAATCAGACTAATGGGCTCCACAATCATCAAATAAAATTCAAATTCAAATTTGAATTATGAGAGTGTATTTTTGGTGTTGTAAATGAGTCCCAAAAATATTTTGTGTGTCAAATTATGAACACGAAAATATTTGAATAAAATATTTTTGCTTTTCAAAAATATTTTCTAATATCAAAATAAATATTTTGATGAATGTTTGACACACCTTTTGAAACTGACTCAATAAAAGTATTTTGAATAGTTAAAAAGAATTTTCAACCGACTCCAAAAACAATATAATTTTTATATTAACTCTCATAAAAATAATTTTGGAGAGAAGATAATTTTTGTCATCCTTACAAATATTCCTAAGACTCAAATAAAAAAAAAAGGTCTTCAGAAATTTTCTACTCCTCCAAGTCCTCTGTTAGATGCTCCGAATGCGTCTTGGACTCCAATAAAATCTTGTGAACCTTCTTGAATACTTCAAGAAATTTGCACTTCAAGTCTTCGTGTTTGTCGTAGTAGCATTTTGATCTTGACTTGAATAAATTATGTTTGTCAATTATCAACAATGCTAGGGGGATGGCAACGACCTGACGGCAACAATGCATGATTTGGAGGTTTGAGGCGAATGCAAGAGCGAGGAGGTACGGCGACGGCGAGCCGGGTGCGGTGAAGCTTGGAGCGACTGCGAGCCAACGATGAAGGCACGATGACAGCATCGGGAAGTACAGCGAAGGGTTTGAGGATGTTTTTTTCAAGATCGCTTAAGGATAAGAAACTGGACGCTGACTATAACAGCCTCTTTTGAATCAGTTATCTCTAATAACCAATGCAAAAGAGTATATGCATCGATTATTAGGGATAACCGATTCAAAAGGTTTTCAGCTTTTGCATCGGTTATCCCTAATAACCGATGCAAATACTCTTTTGCATCGGTTATTAGGGATAACCGATGCAAATGTAAAGCGCTACGCGATTTTTTTTCCTTTTAAATTGTTTGTTCCTCTTAGCGATGCAAATAGGGCGATTTATTTGGTCGTTTTATAGTAGTGGGTTGAACTCATGCATTCCAATAGAAATGAGGTTTTCTAATAATAACTTTATAAATTAACCATTCGGAGGAAAAAAAGTTGTACTCGGAGGTAATTTTATTTTCAGTTTTACTCATAGCTTTGAGAGAAGAAATTATAGGTGCTACCACCAATTCCTAACAAATATGGTTGTATTGTAAAGTTTATACGTTGACCAACAATATGAAATTGTATTTATCTACACCCTCCTGCACAAATAGGGACACACAAACTTTTTCTAATTGGATAATCAAATTCGATGATGGAAAACTTGGACAAAACATCGGTGGAATTGCTGACATTGAAATACCACTCGAATTCTTGATTCTTGACCCAAGCTATCCCCTCAAGAGTATAGTGGACTTCACTTATTCAAACCTATTAGAGAACATGAAACGTTATTCTTTTGTTGAGGACTGTGCACAATTAGCACCCACGCTTGAGTTTGTTGATTGGTAAATGAATATGTCATATCCTTATTGTAGGAGGTGAAAAGGAGTACTTAAATTTTGATTTTTCATGCCAAGCAGATTCAGATGTAGATGTTGAAGATGTTTGGATAACAATAGAGTTTTTTTAATAAAATCAAATGTTCGGGGATTCTCAACCACAAAATAGTTTTTAAAAAGGGGTATCGATTATGGGTTTGAAGAACATTAACCAAATATCTGGATTGTGTAATGGTAAAAGACTAATCGTTGAAGAGCCGCGAAAGAACATTATTAGTGCAATTGAGGTTTTGAGAAATCGGGTCAGGATAAAGGTTTAATTTACATGCCTTATATAAATTTGGTACCATCTGATTCTGGACTACCCCTGAAATTCTAGAGAAGATAATTCGTAATAGTCTTATATTTTACTATAACTATTAAAAAAGTCAAAGTCAAACATTGTCTTTTGTTGTATACCCCCTCCGTCCACAAATAAACTTCCCGTTCACTATTCACAGGGTCAAATTTTATTCACTTTGTTGGCTTATTTTCATAACTCGTTTTATAAAATAATATAGTCATGTCACCTCTAGTTTTGTAGATCTTTTGATATATTTTTTTAATATGTAATTTTTATTTTTAAATTTTACACCATTTTTCATATAAAATGATTTGAAAATAACACCAGTCAAACATCGTAACGCGCAACGGACGGTTTATTTGTGGACGAAGGGAGTAATTTTTAATCAATTCAGTACTTACTCATGGTCAGCTTTATGTTACTGTTTCACGGGCGAAGATAAAGACACGATTAAAAATATTGGTTCTAAATGACAATGGAAACCGTTAAATCATACAAAAAATGTTGTGTACACTGACGTCTTTCAAAAAAAATTGGAATTAAAAAACAATCGAGTATACTTTCAATTCCCTAAATATTATTTATTCTACTTTGTCTTTGTTGTTCATTGATTAAAAATCATATTAGAAATATATTTACTTGATTCCAGAAAATATATTGTATTGAGAAAATTCAAAAAAAAAAAAATTGTTTGACCCTTTGCTTCGCACGGGTCAAAATACTAGTTAAATATATAATTCTACTTTGAATTTTTTGAGTGCGTGTTGAATATTTATTTAAGTTTATTAAATATTTACTTAACCTGTAATTGATTGTCTTCCATAAGTTTCTAACAATTTTTTTAGTTTCTTTTATTACCTTACCTAAATGCATGGGAACTTGTGAAAAAATAATGGCACATCGATATCATCACATGTCATTTTTTAAAGAGCTACATGTCATTATTTTAAAGAGTCACACTAGTATCACACCCGTGCGTTGACGGATCATATTTACGTTAGTAAATTATATTAACATCATTTTTGAAAGATACAAATTAATAATAATCTAAGTGGTGTTTATCAATTAACAACATATTGTTACCAAAAGTCAATTTCTGAATCCCATAAATTTGTAAAGAATATTAGGAAAACTTTCTCGAAAATCTCTTTAAGTTTCGTCCTGCCAAAGAATTTTAGCAAAAAAAGGTGGCTGGTAGTTTTCGTTGTTTGGTAGTTGCGTAGTGCTTTGACTCTTATATATTAGTGAATAAACACTATTTTCTTTCAATTTTTCATTGAAAGTGCATATATTTTAATCTCTAATCTGCACATGTATTCGGTCTCTCTGACAATGCAAATGAAAAAAGTGCATATTAGCATCATTACAACGTTGTGAATGTATACGTATTTTAGGTTAATTATTATAAAACAGCTAACATCTGAATCATGAAAAATTACATCCAAAGATTCGGGTCCCCTAGCATGGGTGGGGAAATGATAAACTCTAATCGCTCTTAATTTAAGCATCAAAACTAATGACCTCTCACTAATATTTTTTACATTTGTTAACAATCCTTGGTTACTCGAAAGGTAGAATTGAATGATTATATAATACTCCCTCCGTCCCCCTCTATTTGTCCACATTCATTTTTACACACCATCCAATGCACTTCTTTAATTCATTTTATCTTGTAATTTGTATATTAAAAAATTATAAAAATTATATATTAATAATCTATATGTTAAGACAAATCAAACAAGATGACACATGACTATATTTAGGCTTACACATTGAGAGAATTTGATGAGTCAAAGTGCTTAGATGAACAGTTTCAAAAGTCAAATGTGGACAAATACATGGAGACGGAGGGAGTATTTAATATAATAAGAACTTTAAAACTCAAAACGCAGTTCAAAGAGGGTAATTATAAAAAGAGTTTGAGAATGTCCGTATGTATCGTAGGAAAATTTAAATTTCTTTCTCTATTTTGGATTTTGTAAACTTTTTTTAATTTCCGGAAGCAGCATAGTGTGCATAGCCTTTTAATAAAAATGGAAACTTATTGGTACACTATATTTTTTTTCTCCCAACCAACAAATGCAAACATAGTAAAAATTGCTTACCAAAATTAATGCGTACGATATATTTTTTTGTTTTTGGAATTTGTTTTCCATTTCGAAATTTGATACTTACCAAAAACTTATGCATACCAATGTATTTAATTTCTTTTTCTATTTCGGAATTTGTAATTAAAATTTTCAAAATCAGCCTAGTCAGCCGAGCATTCTAATAAAAATGAAAACTTATTGGTATGCTATATTTTGTTTGTATTCTCCGAACAAAAAAATGGAAACATAGTACTTCGTAGAAATTGTTAATTGATGCTTACCAAAAATAATGCCTATGCAATATATTTTTATGAGAAATGCTAGGTTCACAAACAAACTAAACAGAAATTTTACAAATTTATTATTTGTGATTTATGTTCTTTTTTAAAAATTATTCTAGACTATTTTATTTGTTTATTGAACTCCACAAATGAGAAGTTTGTGAACTTTGTGACCATTTGATTTGTGAACCTAGCATTTCTCATTTTTTTGTATTTTCCCAATCAAAAAATAGAAACATATTAATTATTAATTAATGATTACAAATATGTATGAAAAATTTAATTTCTGATTGATTTTTTGAATTTTTAAATATTTTTTATCTTTGTATTTAGATTAGAAATAGTAATTAAGCTAGCCTTTTAGTAAAAATGGAAACATAAAAATACATAATATATCTTTTTACATTCTCCCAACCAAAAAAGGAAACATAGTAATTATTAATTAATGCTTACCAATATGTAATTTTTTTATTTTTGTATTTAGATTAGAAATAGTAATCAGGCTAGCCTTTTCATGAAAATGAAAACATAGAAATATGCAATATATTTTTTTTGTATTATCCCAATAAAAAATGGAAACACTGTAGTTATTAATTGATGCTTACCAATATGTAGAAAAAATTTAATTTCTTTACTTATTTTGGAATTTGTAAATTTTTTTATTTTCGTATTTAGATTAGAAATAATAATCAGCGTAACATTTTTATAAAAATGGAAACATAGAAATACACTTTATATGTTTTTTGTATTCTCCCACCTAAAAAATGGAAACATAGTAATTTTTAATTAATGCTTACCTATATTAATACTTACTCACATGTTCTCGAGTAACACACACTTTCTATATATTACTTTGACATTTTTATATTCTCCAAACCAAAAAAATGGTAATATAGTACTTATTAAGTAATACTTACCAAATTAATGCTTAGAATAAATGTAATGAGGTAACATGCACAAAACTTTCCATTTAATCCTCTCACGTTTGGGCGGGAAAAAATTCACCTCTTTTTAAATAAAGTATAGATGTCAAATTTTAGAGTTAGGAGTTAGGACTATAAATTTATATATATAAAGAAAAGAGTCACATGTCATTGTTTTAAAAAGCCATGATATAATGTAGTTACATATGCACTCGAAGAACACATTTGGGAAATATCAAACTGAAAAAATGATGGAACAAAGAAAAAGAATTACATTCACCACCTACTGAGGTAAGCATTTCAAGAATAACTCCAAACTGGGATCTATTTAAAATGCACTCCTAATGAGTAAATTTTAAACAGGTATCTAGGGGGCAATGCTAGGGGTACCCCATGTTGGTGTACCCCTAGCTTAATTCGGTATCTAGGTGATCGATATATGTTATTTCCATTTTATAACATCTCAGATCATGTAGCATCAAACAAATAATAAACAATCTGATTCCAATGTACATTAAAAAATCTAATGTCAAACAAATAACACAAACACAAAAGCAATTAAAATTTGGCTTCAATATCAAAATTTGATAATGCAAAGCTCACCTAGAAATAAAGTAAAGCTCACCACTTTGCACACCAAAACTCACCTTTTTTTTTAATTTTAAATATTTAAAATTAATAAAAAATAAAATAGCAACACCGGTCAACCACCGGTCAGCGGCGGTGGGGCGGCGGAGGATTCCGGCGACCGGCGACAGATGGTGGCGGATTCTGGCGACCGGCGGTGGCGGCAGATTCCGGCGGCCGGCGGCAGATTCCGGCGGCCGGCGGCATATTCCGGTGGCCGGCGGCAGATTCCGGCGGCGGCGGCAGATTCCGGTGACCGTCGACGGATTGCGGCGACGGCGGCAGATTCCGGCGCCCGGCGGCGGCAGGTTGCAGTGCCGGCGGCGGATTCCGGTGACCGGTGACGGCGGCAGATTCCGGCGACCGGCGGTGTGTGGCGGCAGCAGGTGGCGGTCAAAGGTCTCGGTCAACTTGAAAGACTACTCCTCCCAGCTTTTTATATTATGGCTTTTCGTACTCTAACATTCAACTTCAATAGCCATTTGCCAAAACTCTATTTGGCTGGTTGACTAGTCAAAATTAGTCAAAACAACCAAAAGCCATCTGAAAAGCCAATATCCAAACATGCCTTATGTCTAAAATACCTCTAAGTCTTCTTTATTGCGGGTAAAAGTTATTTTGGGTAAATTTTAGATATTTTAGGTGGGGTAAATATATTTCGTATGATGTGTAAAAAATGAATGTGGAATTTTTTTTCGAAACAAAGAGAGTATATAATTTTTATTTTTTAATTCTGCACCAACTTTCATATAAAATGAATAAAAATTAACTTTAGTTAATCATCGTAACGGGCAAGTGAAATAAAATTTGTGCAAAGTGGTGCATACTCCATATTTGATTTGAAAGAAAGGGGTGAAAGTACTTACTACTATCGGTCATATTTTTTTTACTAAAAAAATTGGATTTTTTATATTACTTTCTAATTTTGATATTACTCTCTAATTTTGTTGTTATTTTATAAGATATGATGTGATAAATAAAATAATAGTGAATATGTATGATACTATTGGTATGTTAACTCTCTCCATCCCGAATTAAGCATCCTACTTTCCTTTTCAGTCCGTCCCAAAATAAAGAACATGCGGACCACAATTTTTTTTCTAAAAAAATTTAACCACTTACTTTTTGCGGAGTATTTTTTAACACTTTTTCTTAAACTCTGTGAAGTGAAACTAGAACGATTAATTCAAGAAGAATGGAGTAAATAATTAAGGTAAAGGGGGATTTCAATTGAGAGTGGGAGTATTTTCTAGAACGGGTGAAAAATAAAAGTATAAAAGCTTGTTTGGGAGGAGTGTATTTTATTATAAATGATTTGCTATTATGCTTTGCCGCGTACCATTCCAAATCTATTTAAGACAACTGCAGTCTGTATTGCTTTGTTTAAAATTTTTCTTGAATAGTTCAAACATTGTGAAGTTTATATATCATCCTGGATGGTGACTTTGTAGGTCTCAATTTTCAGATGGCCACAGAGGTTATTATTGAGGTAGGTGAAGCATCCGTAGTCAATAATGGTTTTCATTGGAGTGAAGTTTGCAAGGGAGGAGGACCTTGTGGGTTTTTAGATGCTAGAACCAGTTCTACGGATGCACGAGAGCGTAAATCGTCAAAGAGAAAACTTTGGATTGCCATTGTGCTTTGTGTGACTTTTATGTGTGTTGAAGTTGTCGGAGGCATTAAAGCAAACCATTTGTCAATATATACATATGCAACCCACTTGTTTTGTGATGTTGCAGCCTTGGCAATATCACTTTTTTCCCTGTGGGCATCAGGTCGGGAAGCCACCCCCAGGCATTCTTATGGGTTCTTCAGGGTTGAGATTCTTGGTGCCTTGCTCTCCATACAATTGATTTGGCTTCAAACTGGTATTATTGTTTATGAAGCCATTCAACGACTTTTACACGATTCAGGCGAAGTCAAGGGCTTCCTAATGTTTGGCATATCCACATTGGGTTTAATATTTAATATCGTTATGGCTATCTTGCTTGGGCATGACCATGGGCACGGACACGGACGTGGTCATGGTCATGATCATGCACACTGACATGGTCACCATGATATTAAAAACAAGCAAAGGAACATAAACATGCAAGGGGCTTATCTTCACGTACTCGGAGACTCTATTCAAAGCATCGGGGTGACGATTGGCGGGGCAATCATATGGTACAAACCACACTTGAAGATAATAGATCTTGTTTGCACCCTCATCTTCTCCGCAGTCGTCTTGTTCACAACCATTAGAATGGTGTGGAACATTATTGAGCTGTTGATGGAGAGCACGACCCCAGAAATTGACGCGACAAGGCTTGAGAATGGGATATGTGAGATGGAGGAGGTTGTGGCAATCCATGAATTGCACATATGGGCTATTACTGTGGGAAAAGTTCTATTATCATGCCATGTCAAGATTAACCCTGATGCTGATGCTGACAAAGTCTTAGAGAAAGTCATTGACTACATTAGGAGAGAGTACAATATTAGCCATGTAACCATTCAGATAGAACAAGCGTAGATACAGTTCAAATGACTAGTTTTCTTTCTTCATATTGTGTGCAGTGTTTGTTGTTGCTTGTATGGGCAACAAATTTTGAATGATTATATTAATGGAGCATTTATTATCAAGGAACACTTCATTTAATTACCATTTTATGTGTAATCAAATCACTCACCACTTCTTCCATAGACATGGAGTATCTTTCCAATTTGACTAAATCAGTGTTCTAAAAAGAATTTGTTGAACAACGTGAAAGCTTTGTTTGAGCTAGTCTTCCAAAATGGTAATCTTCCAAAATGCAAGTGGTTATGCAAAGATAGGCAACCCTTAAAGGCAAGTCAAATAAGAGAATATATATTCCCTACGATAAACCAACGAAAATGAAATGAGCATGATTAACATCTTATTGGTATGACCGTATGACGTTATGTGATTGAGGTTACCTCTTCATATGTTTCAGGTATCACTGAGATAATTAGCTATTGTTATCCTAAATGCCTTAATTCCTGATAAACAAAATTAATTTGGTGTGGTTCACAATGTTTCCCTCAATTTTAAATAAGTCCAAGGTGCCCTATTTACCATGGTTGTCAAGTCGTCGCCTAGGCCACGACTAGTCGCCGACTAGTCGTCCGGGCGGTTTTGCCATGGCTATTTGCTCTCCGACTAGCGCATAGGTCTGACTAGGCTACAAAGCGTGCAAAGCGACGCTTAGTCGCGATTATGCGCCGCCTAATCGGTGAAAGAATCTAGCCAAATTTGACCTAATCCATTTGACCTGACCCGACCCGACCCAAATTTCATTAATTTTTAAATTTTTTTTATAAAACACGCCTCTTCCACGCAATCCATCCACAATCGACAGTCTGGAGTATGGCAACTCTCTCTTCAGTTCTAGGCTTCCAGCAGTGACTTCCAGGCTTCTAGCGACTCTCCTCCATGGGTAAGATTTCTCAATGTTTACTTTGTTATCATTAAAGTATACTCTTTATTTGATTTAATTTTCATTGATTTGATTCATTAAAATATAGAGTATAATATACTTTAAAATTTTCAGTTTTCTTCAATTTTCTTAATATTTCAGTTAATATTTTGGTTTTTTTTCTTATTCTAGTATTTTAGTATTTCAGTTTTTTTCAGTTTAATATTTCAATCTTTTTTCTGAATTCAGTTAATATTTTGTTTTAGTATTTCTTATTTTAATATTTTAAGTTAATATTTTTTTTTCTTATTTTAATATTTCAATTTAGTATTTCTGAATTCAGTTAATATTTTAGTATTTTAATTTAGTTAATATTTTAGTATTTCAATTTTTTTTTCTGAATTCAGTTAATGCCGATATATATAATGTTAAAATTTTCACTAGTAATTGTGATTTGTCGACTAGTCTACGACTAGTTGCCTAGTCCACTAGTCTCCCTGTCACCGACTCGACTCGACTTGTCGACTTAACAACTATGCTATTTACATGATCTTAATATATGTGTGCATATACAAATGGGGAAACATTAGTTAGATAGCAGGTGGTAGGGGTGGGGGGACTGAAGAGACAACTCTCTTTCTGAAAGAGAAATTCCCTTCGTTAGCCTAATAGCCAGCTAAATGATCTCATTAGATTCATCTTAGCTCTTAGCATCGTATTTTAGTGAGAAACACGATACCAAGTGACAAATGACAATCACACTCTAGTTTGAACTAATGTAAAATACTTATAGGTACATATCATTAATATTGACAAATTTCGTTTAAATACTTAAAGTACATCATTAAAGACCATTTCTAAATTCATTGTATGTTAAAAAAACCCTGAGATGATTCGATACTTCATGTCAAGTCTTTATAGGTCTACCTTTTTCTATCCACATTTTTATCCACATGTTTATCCAGAATTTGATCAACTTTTCTCACCGGATGCTCTATGAGTCTTCTCTCTAAATATCTAAACCACCTTAGATGGACTTCCACCATCTTCTCTATAATATGTGTCATTCTAATTTTAGCTCTCAAATCTTCATTACTTATTCTATCCATGTGTATGACCACTCATCCATCGAAGCGTCTTTACTTCGACCACCCTAATCTTGTGTTCATGTGCACCCTTTGCAGTCCAACACTCTGTTCCATACAACATAGCTGGTCTAATCACAGTACAGTAAAACTTTCCTTTGAGTTTTAAAGGACTTTTGTGTCACATATAAAAAGCGAAGCATTCTACCATTTTTTTGACCAACCTGCTTGAATCATGGAGCTTATATCCTCCTCTATTTCTCAGTTGTTTTAAATGATACACCCAAGATACTTAATGATACACCCATGATATACCCAATAGGAACCAAGATGTTCTTCCTCCATTCATTAGGCATCTCCTTAGATCTTAGAATCTTGTAAAAAAACTTAGTTAGCCACCCAATGCCTTTTAATTTCCTCCAAAATGTTGTTCGGGCCAATTGCTCCTTTATTCTTTATCCATTTTTGGAGCCTCCTTATCTTCAAATTCTCAAATTCTTCGATAATAATTTAAGTTTTGGTCATCTTCCCTCGTGTGTAGCCCGGAGCATGAGAGATTCACATGCTCCTCATTAAACAATTCAGTGAAGTAGCTCTTCCAAAGTTTATTTATGCTTTCATTGGAGACCAATACTTCACTACTCCCTCCGTCTCATATCTTTCTTCTCATTTTCCTTTTTAGGTCGTCCCACTTGATTCTTCCCATTTCCTTTTTTGAAAAATAATTTTATCCAAAAAGACTAATTTACCCTCATTTCTGTTTTTTTAGCCTTGTTTGAAGTCAGCCCCCTAACCAGTAACCACTCGTCAGCTCCCCCCCCCCTTCCACTCTTTCTCTTCAAATTTTCTTCTTCTCTTCTTTCATATACACTTTCTCTTCTTGATCTTCGTACATACAGACCCCTCCCCCAGCCTTTTTCTTCTTTTTCTTTGAAAGGCTTCTTCCCCTTTTTCATCGTAATTGTCAGACCACCCCAACCCCCAGATCTGACTTTTATCCTTAATTTCAGATCTAAATTCTCAATTCTCCGTTACAAGGTGGCCAAGGGATCTGGATACATTTTCAAATCTGGTTTCAGATCTCTCATATCCAAGCAGCGGCGAATGGATAGGCAAACGAGCGCCGGTGAAAGGAAGGCGACGAACTTTTCAGATCGTCGCTCCGTCGCTGTCTGCCCATCCTCTTCCCAAAGCTTTTCGATCGGACATCGGCAAACGTTTAGACAAACAGCTTTCGAAGTTTGGATTTTGTTTGAATTTTGATTTTTTACGAGTGGGCAGAGAAGAAGAATATTGTGGAGACGAAGAAGAAGGTAGGGAGGGGTGGGGGTGGAGAAGAAAGTTGTGGTCTTGTGGAGAAGGCCAGAAGGGGAGACGACGAAGAAAGAGGTGGGAGGGGGAGGGGTATAATTGTAAAGTCAAACTAATTTTTACTTTACATTAAAATCCGTGCCAAGTCAAAACGAGAAATTTCAACTTGGACGGAAGGAGTATTTTTTTTCCTAAATGCACTTAACTTGGTCTAAATCCCGCATCCATCTTTTTCAACTCTTAACGATCTTGTAAATACATCTTTCTTCTTCTTGAAAATTAAAATATATAAAATTATATTTATTTAAAATATAGTTTTTAGAGAATATTAAAAAATTTAGAATGTATATGAGCTCTTGTGAATCACAAGAATAACACTAGTTCGTCAATTTAAGAGAAATAAATAAAACAAATGTTTTTAACAAGGCACGATTTCGTTGATACTCAACAATAGCGACACTAGCAATGTCACTACATTTTTTGAGCACTTTTGGTGCTCCAATCAGAAAATTGATGGTTCATAACCCCCTAACCCACCCCTAAACCCCCCACCCTAGCCCCATCCCTACCCCCACCACCCCAACCCCACCCTAAGCCCCCTCCAAATGTTTGGTTATTATGCAATAAATAAAATTATATCTTTCAACAACAACAACAACCCAGTTGAATCCCACTACAGTAGGGTCTGGGGGGTGTGTGTACGCAGACCTTGCCCCTAATCGGAAGTAGGGAGGCTGTTTCCAAGAGACCCCCGGCTCAACCTGCACAAAAAATATGGTAGGAAACACAATATAACAGGGTAACAGGATATAACCGGATATAACAGGATAAAGCACCAAGTACAATGAAATGAAAGTCTAGCAAGCAAAAGTAGAAGATTCCAATCAAACACAACACACTACAAAAAATCTCTGCAGCACCGAGCTCCTAACCAGTTACTTTAATCATAGTCCGCCAAAAGTTCCTATCTAAAGCCATATCCTCAGTCTGGGTGAGAAGTCCTAAATCCTGCCTAATCACCTCCTTCCAATTCTTCCTAGGTCTACCCCTTCCCCTACTTCCCCCGATAACCGTGATCCTCTCGCACCTCCGTACATGGGCATCAGCATCCCGTCGTCTCACATGCCCAAACCATCTCAACCTCGCTTCCCGCAACTTATCTTCCACCGGCGCCATGCCTACCTGACGTCGAATAACTTCGTTCGAAATCCTATCCAACCTTGTCTTCCCACACTTCCATCGTAACATCCGCATCTCCGCCGCATGCAGACGACGCACATGAGTCTTCTTAACCGCCCAACACTCTGCCCCGTATAACATAGCAGGTCTGACTACGGATCGGTAGAACTTACCTTTCATCCTGGGTGAAATCTTCGGGTCACACAACACCCCTGAGGCCAACCGCCATTTGGCCCAAGCCACTCCAACACGATGTCCAACATCCTCGTCCAACTCCCCATCCGCCTGGATTACCGAGCCAAGATAACGGAACCTGCCTACCTTAGGTACTACGTGAGAGTCAATCCTAACTTCCACTTCTGATTCTGTTTCCCGGCCGCTGAAACGACATTCCATGTATTCAGTCTTGTCCCTTGGCACCCTATCGTACGCCTTCTCAAGATCAATAAACACCATATGAAGGTCATTCTTCTTAGCCCTATACTCTTCCATTAACCTCCTCACGAGGTGAATGGCCCTATACTCTTCCATTAACCTTCCATTATCTTTCAAAATATAATTTTAAGAGAACATTACAAATTTTAGAATGTATATGAGCTCTTGTGTATCATGGGATTAGCACTAGTTCCTCTATATGAGAGAAATAAATAAAGCAAATGTTTTAAACAATTATTATAAGGAACAAGAATTTCACATTCGAAACTTCATTCCAAAATTAAATTTACACTCTTCTATTTTCTTTTTAAGAAAATGAATATGAGACACTTATTTTTTTAATTTGAGTGCAATATGAGACTTATGATTTAACTCCTCTACATAAATCTCAACCACACATTTTATATTTCATCAAATACTTTCACTTTTTAATCCTCCGTATTTTTTAAAATTGTTTGAAAGTGTTAACTTCAATAGTTTGCTCTTTCCTACTTGCTTGCGTATGAGAAAAAATAATTAGCAAGGGATATAGCATCATTGATAAACAACGGTTGAAAGGAAAGAGACAACATGAGAAATATGGATTACCTCTTCCTTTCAACAGAAAGCAATTTGAATGAAGGGTATTGGGCATTGTATCCTAAAACTTCTCCAATCCAAGCCTTGTTGTTTGTTTCCCTCTCATCACTTTGAGAAATTTAATCATCATGGCTCACTATTCCACTCGACCCAAACGATAATTAAGCAGAACTAATATAATGAAACGCCAATAGAAGAAGACATAGCCCATAGAGGAGGAGACCGGAAAATCTGTGAACCTGGAACCTCTTCTGCCTTGGATTGGCCTGAATCCAGGGCAGAGTTGAGCTCTGCCTCCACCTCTAACCACTAATTTTGCAAATTCATTCACATAAGAGAATGGCATTTCAAGATTTTGACCTGATTTCCGAGCGGCGGAAGAAGGAAAAGCAGGCCAAGTTGAGGAGGAGAATCATAACCGCCTTGGTGTTGGTCGTCGTCCTCCTCCTCGCCGCGGCTGCTGCATTTGCTTATTTTGTGGTGCTTAAGGCCCCCCACGAGGACAAAGAGAAGCATGCCTCTAAGACAAACAAGGCTCACAAGCCCAAATCCTCGCCGCCCCATCCACAGCCGCCTCCCAAATCGGAAACCGCCGAGCAGGCGGAGCCAGAGGCTGCTGTTGTCGGGCATGGCGAGCCGCCCTCCTCACCATCCAAGGCTGCTGTTGTTGACCATGGCGAGCCTCCCGCATCACCGTCCAAGGCTGCTATTGTCGAGCCGCCGTCAATAGCGCCGTCGGAACCTCCATCCCAATCCCCAGTTGAACCACCGGCGGTGATTGGAAAAGCTGAGAAGGTCATCGCGACGATATGTGCGGGCACGGACTACAACGCCACCTGCGAGGACAGCCTCAAGAGGGCGGCGAAGGAGAATGCCTCGGCCGCTCACAACCCCAAGGAGCTTCTAAGGTCTTCCATGGCAATCGCCATAGAGGAAATCGACAAGGCAATAAAGCAAGCCGGCGGCCTGAAACTCGACACGCCGCATAAGAAAGCTGCGATGGACGATTGCAAGGTGCTCCTCGCCGACGCGATGGAGGAATTGAACAGCTCCATGTCCGGCGTGGGAAACTCGGGGATGGAATCCCTAGCTTCTAGAACCCCCGACTTGAACAATTACTTGAGCGCCGTGATTACCTTTCAGGACAACTGCATCGACGGATTTCCCGACGGCGAAGAGAAGACGGCCGTCAGGAACTCCCTCAAGACCGCCGAGGAGATCGCCAGCAACGCTCTCGCCATCGTCTCCCAGCTCTCCTCCGCGCTCTCCACCTTCCAGATCCCAGATCTCGACCTCAAGCGACACCTCCTCGCCGACGAAGACGACCGCGAGTTTCCGGCATGGATGGACCACGAGGAACGCAGGATCCTCAAGGTCGAGGCTCCCAAGCAGCCACCCAACGCCACCGTCGCCAAGGATGGCAGTGGGAACTTCACAACCATTAATGCTGCTTTAGCCGCCATCCCTCAAAAATACGACGGGCGGTAAGACTTATCTGGAAATCTTAATTTAATACTTTGCATTGCGCCCCTTGAGAAAATGACTTTATTCGAAGCAGGCCCCTCCCAGAAAGAACATTGCACATCGGTCTCCCTAACAGCCTAATTACTTGTGTTTTTCTTTTTTTACCAAAACACTAACCCCATGTAGCACTGCAGGTATGTAATTTTTGTCAAGGAAGGAATATACGAAGAAAATGTGGTGGTGACAAAGAAGATGGTGAACCTCACTATCTATGGAGTTGGGTCAAAAAAGACTATCGTTACCGGTAGCAAAAATTTTGTAGATGGAGTGTCAACATACCAAACCGCAACGTTTGGTACGTATTGTTTACCATCGCTCTATAAACTCTAAACATATTTCTATGTGATTAATAAAGGTGTACTACGTAATATATTAAGCAGACTCTAGATTAGTTAGTGTTTTGGTCAATTGTAAAAATTTAAATATTAAGGGAAGTCAAGTAAATATATGAGTCATGAAAAGGACAGAACAATTCGATTTCTTAGGGTCTGTTTGGTACATGGAATTGATAGAATTAGAATTGAATTAGAATTAAAATTCCATGGGATTCAATTCCATAGAATTGAATTCATTAATTCCAATTCATTTTTTGCACTACTAATTCCAAATCCACACAATTTCTATGCTACCAAACACGAGAATTGGAATTGAAGTCCTTAATTCCAATTCCATAGTTTGAATTCCTTGTATCAAACGGGGCCTTAAAGTCTATGAGTATTAACCAAAACCATATACTAACATTCCAATTCACTCTTACGACTATGCAAATGGTTTTGATTGAGAGCCAATTCGGTCCTATTTTAAATCGGGATTCAAAATATCATTAGATGGAGCAAAAATTATATTGAAGGCCTTGTTTAGTTGTTTAACGTTTTAGAATAACATTAGTATTTGGAATAAAATTTTAATAGTACGGAGTATAAAATAATTTGAAAACGTTAAAATTAAATGTTGTTAAATAGAAATTTCAATACGCTAACTCTAATTTTGAAAGCTGTTGCCAAACGAGCACGCAGTTTCTGATGCAAATTCTTTTTTTTTAAATTCTTTGTTACTCCATATAAGATTCATATTTTAGTTCTAATTTGATTCAAGAAACAAACACTTATGTTCTCATCATTTCTCTAACCTAATTGGAATGACAATGTCTACCCTTATTTAGTATTCCCTCCGTCCGGAAATATTCTTCCCATTTTTCTTTTTGGTCCGTCCGGAAATTAATCTTCCCATTTCTTTTTTTAGTATGCTTTTTAAGGCTAAATATCAATAATACCCTTCTATTTTATCACAAATCTACTTTTTTAATACTTTTTTAATAATAAAAGGAGATTTAAAAGTTTATAGTATGTGCATTTTTAAAAATTTTGCATTTTTTTACTATTCCTTAATAAGCGTGCCAAGTCAACACAGGAAGAACATTTCCGGACGGAGGGAGTACGTAGTAGTACTCTCTTCATTCAAAAATGATCTTCTCATGCATTGGATTTTTCTTCATCAAAATTTATAAATTTTGATTTCTATTTGTGGAAAAAATACAATGTATTTTGATATAAATATCAATAGTTTCCTTTTAAAATATAGTTTTGAAATATTAAATTTTTTAAAAATATATCAATGTATAAACATTTATATTAATTGGTCAAATGAGAAGATCGTTTCGAGATAAAAAGACTAATTTCTAGGATAAATTCTTCCGTGGACTTAAGATTTATGGTCATTATATGAACCTTAATGTATTTGAATTATAAAAGAAGTGTCCTTTTCAAGAATAAAAAATATTCACATGCAAGCTCATTAAAAATGTGAGAAAATCCACAATTTAAATTTAGACCTTGAAACTATTTAAGCATCACTCGATTTCCAGTGCACATACTTAGCTAAAACTCGAACAAATAGGTAACAATTAGCCTACTACCTCTAACCCTATTTTTATAATATCATGTTTGATCGGACTTATTTTCAATTTACTTTATATAGATATGTATAATATAAAATTTATATATTGAAAATTACATAAAAGAATTCTACAAAATAGTAGTGACATTACAATATTATTAATCAAACAACCACTGATATAGATTTAGAGAAAGAAAATATAATTTGACATTATAAATACTAAAGCAAAAGATAAAAAGAAGAGGAAGTAAGATATTACTCATTCGTTAACTACACAATTTTTCAAAAAAAAAAAAAAAGTACTTCGTATGATTTCATTTTGTTAAAAGGTTACATATTGTAGACGACCGTGATCAGTTGTTTGCAGTGAATGTTCTTATAATAAGTACTAACTTGGTTATCGTTGGGCTATGTATGCAGCTGTAATGGGAGATGGATTCTTAGGACAATCGATCGGGTTCCGTAACACAGCGGGGCCGGAGAAGCACCAAGCGGTGGCGCTCAGAGTTCAAGCAGATCGGGCAATATTCATCAGCTGCAGAATGGAAGCCTACCAAGACACTCTGTACGTCCAAGCCCACCGCCAGTTCTACCGCGGCTGCTACATCACCGGCACCGTTGACTTCATCTTCGGCAACGCCGCCGCCGTCTTCCAGAACTGCATGATCTACGCCCGCAAGCCCATGGAGAACCAGCAAAACATAGTGACGGCCCAGGGGAGGACCGACCGGCGGCAGACCACCGGGATAGTCCTCCAGAACTGCAAGATCCTGGCGGACGACACCCTCGAGCCGGAGAAGGCGAAGACCAAGAGCTATCTCGGGCACCCGTGGAAAGAGTATTCAAGGACCGTGGTCATGGAGTCCGAAATCGGAGATTTCATCCATCCGAAAGGATGGATGCCCTGGAGTGGAGACTTTGCCTTGGAGACATTGTACTACGCCGAGTACGCAAACTCCGGCCCGGGGGCTTCGGTTAAGTCCAGGGTGAAGTGGGGGGGTTACAAGGGAGAGATCAAGAAGGAGGAGGCCATGGAATACACCGTTGGCCCATTCTTACAAGGGGATACTTGGCTCAAGGCTGCGGAATGTCCCGCTCGCTTTGGCCTCACCAAGTAATTTTGGTTTTTTTTTAAAAGAAGATGGAGAGGAATTGAGGCTGCCACAATTTGTCACAGTTATTTGAGTTCTAACATTCACTTTTCGGCTTGAAAGATTATGATTATTGCACCATTAATTTTAGGAACTTCGAATTCTCACCTCATATTTCTACATATAAGGTATAATTGTACATGTTTAATTATATTGAAGAGCAAAATCATTTGTACATGTCACAAAAGCTTATTATCTTACCATGGATGGCATGATCACACAAGGCACACATTGAGTTAAGATACTCTTCCATAATTATACTCCGCTATAGAAGGAAAAGGATGGCGAATGAAGGGGGGGGGGGGCAATGCTCAAACAGAAGAGGGAAAGGGGTAGTTTTGTCAAATTCCCCTTCTATTGTCGGCGACTAACCTTCTCTTCAATCCCTGATTGGGAGAACCTCAGCCTAAGTACTTGGAGTACCTCCTCAATTTTCACTCCTCTGTTGGCCAGTAAAACCATGGCATGATAAACCAAATCTGCTGCTTCTGATGCAGTACGTGATTTAACCTCATTTTCCTCCATAGTCCGGCACAGCTCATCTGCTTCTTCCCTGCAACAAATGATGCATGCACTCCGTGAGAACAAATCGGGTATTCATGTAAAATCAAACAAACCCAGTATATCACACTCAAACTCAAGAGTAGGGTCTGGGAATTGGGTGTCCAACACTCCAAATAAAATAATGACTGAAATCCGTGCCCCTATGTTCTCACATAAAAAGGAGTGTTTTCAAATCCAATTGGATTGGCTTAAGTATGGCTTTTTAAGGGCCATTTTGAGCAACTTTAGTGTATGTTATTGGCCTTGTTGAGCTGTGACCACTATGGCACATGGTTCTCAAAAATCACAAACCCTAAAAAGACGTATTATGAACATCAAGTAATTTTGAATGTCTTCAAGCATTTTATCAATAAGTTTGATGTGTGCATGATTTCAAGTGTACTCTAGCATTTTTTGTTTGGGTAGGACTTAGGAGAGGGACAGTCAGGCCTGAGTAACCACTGCAGATCATATCTGGTGTTGACAATAGACACGCCACTTCAACACTTAACACAGCATTGGTGACAACAGCAAACAGAGGATTCACTAATCAATGAAATTGTGCGAATTCTGTGGGTTTCTTTCAGAACCACGCGGTAATAGTGGTCACAAGTCACAACTTGAAATAGTTGAGATTTTTTGGGGGGAATCCATTTGGAATTTGCTTAAAAGATATCATAAGTGTAAGCAGCACAGTACCGGATTTTTGAGCAAAGCAATTTATCATCAAGCAATAATCGCTTTGTCCATGAAGGTTTTCCATTTGACAATCCTGTTAGTTCATCTTTTCTTTGGTAGATTGTTGACTCTAACGAGTATAAAGATGTGAGAGCCACCTTATTCGCTTCCACCTACAACAATCAAGGTCTAGTATTTTAGGATCTCCAGAATCATAAAGAGAATACCACATTAGGACTTGACAAGATAATGCAGATGACAGAACCTTCTCATTTTTCAAGAGATCTAACATCGATGTGTAATAACAAGTCTCTGAACCCGTGTGGCAAGTCGGTCCATCAGGCTTCCCAAGATATATAATCTGAACAAGGTTATTACTATGTCATGACTCGTGGTGATGGTGGTGAGTGTCAGAATTGAGAATTCAATGTCTCGATAGAGAATTTATATAACTTACTGAATCACGGTCACAATCAAGAAAGATATCACAGACATTGATGAAATTCATGGAGGTCTCTCCCTTAGTCCACAAACTGGACCGAGACCGACTAAAGAATGTTGCTTTCTGAGATGAAATGGTCTCCAAGAGAGCATCTCGGTTGGCAAAACCTTGCATCAAAATAGCTCCGGTGTCAATGTTTTGAGCTATTGCCACAGCTAAACCTTTATCGTCCCATTTAATACTATTTAGTAATGGACCAGCCTGCACATCAAATAGAAATAGTGGTTCACTTGCTATTAACTTATTGTGACGAGCAAAAAACAACAAAACCCAGTATAATCTCAACTCCATAGGAGCATGGGTGTCAACAACGAGCCAAACAGAATTATTAACAAAGAGAAAGGCGGTGTTTAGCGATTGACAATGCAGCATGGTTTAAAAAATTGGTGGAGGAGTACACCTCGAGGCACACGCAAATGGAGTAAAGGTGCAAGGTAGGATCACTGCTTGAGGGGATTTTAGTATTTAGGACACCCATAGGCTGGCCAATAGTTTAATTAATACTCCGAAATGTTTACAAAAGAAGTGAGAAAGGGGGCCTGGGAAGGAATGCATCTCAAGACTCTCTTACATTCTAAAAATGTGCGCTTCAAGGCTTATGACTCACCTCTCACTCTCTCAGAAGGAAAATAGCCTTGATGCCTGTTAGAACCATTTCAAAGATTCCAAATCAGTTTGAAATGTTTTAGAATGATCCCAAATCCCAATCTAAGACTCAAGTCCTCGTGAATCCCTTGACCTATCATATCTCCACACAATAATTAATTTCAAATTTGAAAGTTGCTGTGTGCGTTGTAATTCTTAACTTAATTACTATGATGACTCCCAGGACACATCAGCTAATATCTTATCCTATTAAGCAGAGGTATTGCCAGATTGCCTCAATGTGCAAAATAATTACGAGTAAAAAGTATGACATTCCAAGTACACACATGTATTTTTCCCCAACCAAACAAACTTAAAGCAAAGTAACAAACATACCCAATACATCTATCTCGGGACTAGAGTTCGGGGAGGGATATACGCAGATGTCACTTCCACTCCGTGGAGTAGAAAGCTAATATACAGCACCTTAACAAACTTTTATATTCATGAAAATAACATCAAAACTGAGAGTTCCATCAACGTAGCAAAAGAGAAAGCATTCTAGTATTCAATATTGTATCAGGGTCCATTGTTCCAAGTAGGGTTTCAAGTTATCGGACTATTATATATGCCCCCACTTTTTTATTTTCCTCAGTAAACTGGGCAATTAACTAATGTTTCATCAAAGAAAAATAAATACTATGTAAATAAATAAATAATCTAGTTCCCTGCTAACAACCATCGCGCTTAATATAAATCCTAATTCCTATAATCTGATCTAACATAGAAAATGAACATGTTAGACAAGTGGATAATAAGATAAGAATCCATCAAAAACAAGTGGAATATTCCCTAATTTGACAAAATTGGTATAGTTATATTAGCACTTGTACATTTTAAACGACAAATCCAAACCTATGCAGGCCAAATTAGTGTGAGAAATATCACCTTTGTTTGCAGATTTATGTCTTGGTTTGACTTTTTGATGCATGAAAGCACATTGCGGCGACTGTCTCTCACCCTAGAGCTGTGGTATAAGAGATTCCAACGAGCTGCAACTTTAATGGGATTAACGCAATCAGAATGTGAAAGTGCCATTATAGGCTATGAAGCCAATCAGAACACGGCGAAGATATGCCGGGCTACGGCGGTGTTAGCCGTTAGAAGAAGAGAAAGGTGCGCCCTTCTGGCCGTGTTCACCGCAGCGGAATAAGGACGTCGGGCTTGGAGTTTGCTTCTTGGTTTGATAAATTTTGGGTTGGGATTACTTTGGGTTCCGTTAATATGTCATTGAATTAGAGTTGACCCAAAGAGGGGAGTTATGACTTTGGTCTTTAAAATTTTAAATACATAGTAACGTTTGCATTTTGCATTGAATAAATCTGAAATATAAAAAAACATGTATTTAATCTATTAAATTATTTTATTTTAAATGCTAAACTAATTTTTAGATATATAAATCAATATAAAAAATAAAAAAGACATAATTTTTTAAAAAATAAAATATTTATGCAATATCATTAAAATTTTGTCGGAAAATATAAATTTGTACACTAAAAAAAAGTAAAAAAAATATTGTTATGCACTCCAGTCTGGGTGACTCAGATTAAACCGGATGGGGTGTTACAGACACCTTGATCCTTCCTCTCCATTTCCATCATCTCCACTAGCACGATGATTTCACAAGTGCTCCATCAAGTCATTTTGAAGTTGGCGATGGTGATGCTTCATGCTTGTTTTCCTTTTGATTTATTGTCGAATTCTTTAAAAATATATAATTAAAATAAAAATAAAACCTTAACAAAATTAAATTATGTAAGTAAACATCATTGAAATACAAAAAGCCATGACAATTAGTTTTTTACGAGGATTGGTTTTTGTATAAATAATTGTAACTATCTTTATTTTTCAAAAAATAATTATTATTGATTACACATAAGAGATTTTCATTGGATACATTGAATAGGGAGTATTGAAAGTGATTTTGGAAATTCAAAGACTTAATTCTAGATTTTTCTCAATTATTTGTCTAATCCAATGAAAGAGTCTGAAAAAGAGAGTATTAAGACTCTTCATGAGAATCTCTCAAGACTCCCATTGGGGATGCCTTAATATTTCTACTTTTTCAATCATTTTTTTATCTTTTCAATCACTTTTACACGCTCTTTCTTACTTTTTCAATCATTTTAACTTTCTCTTTCTTAATTTTTCAATCACTTTTATACTCTTCCCATATCTTTTCAATCACTTCTAAAATAATTCTTAGGAGACATAACAATCGGAGTAAAAAACTAAATCCTTACTAAAAACATTTACTTGTTGAGAAACTACAACGATCGAATAGCGTTGTGTTAGGGGAGTGACATGGTTTTAAATTTTTAATTTAAATTTTTAATTATGTATTTTTACTTTATAGTTTTAAACTTTAAATTTTTAATTTTTAATTTTAAATTTTTAGTTGTAGGTTTTTAATTATATATTTTAAATTTATAAATTTTAATTATTTTATTTAAAAAACTAAATTTGAATTCTCAATTTTTAAAAATTAAATTTCAATTTTAAATTTTAATTATAAATTATAAATTTTTATTTTTTATATTATAAGTTTAAAATGTTAAATCTTAAATTTTAAATTTTAAATTTTTAGTTTTTAAATTTAAATTTAAATTTTATTTTTTAATTTTAAGTTTTTAATTCATAAGACTTGTTTCTTTGTTATAACCCAGAAAAAACCAACGTGATTTCATTTTGATCCATAGAATTCAAATTTTGGATTTTCAATTCTTTTCGTGTGCTATGAAATTCAAAATGTGAAATTGAAAGAATTGTAATTAGAATTTAATTCTTATTCAACATATTTTTGTGTTACCAAACAAAACAATTAAAATTGAAGCATTTCATTCCTATTCTATGACTTGGATTCCATGAATAAAAGGCAGAATAAATTTAGGAGGGAGGGTCCGGAGGAGTATCTTTTAGTACTGGCAAATTTTTATTTTCAAAAGTGTCGGGACTCGGGGCTGACATTGCATGCCAAGCTTGCTGCCTCTATATATAATACTCCGTAGTAGTATAAAATAGGATAATCAACTGCCCTGAAGACGACAAAAGATTCCGTCTGCTCTTATCCTAGTACCCACATCAGCCTGCAATCGATTCACGCATTTGCGGATTTGCATCACGAATACGATTCTTCATTTCAACCTTTCCCGATCGACCGGCGGCTACTGTTTCTCTGCCAGCCTGAGGTAACGTGTTTTTCGCCTGCTGCTGCCTTCTGATCACTGATCACAGTGATCAGCTTCTGTCGTTCTGTGTTCTCGACCATCAGGCATAAGCTATGGGGATAGGAACTTGGTTCCGACATATAACGATGACTCTTTCATGGAATGAACTGTGAACATGTAGAACAGAACTTCTCCCTGTGATTGAGAGTTGTTCTGATTAATCTCTGTTAGTTTATTCTCATGTGTTTTTGTTTTACCTTTTAGGCCCTGTTCTTTTGGGTTTAAATTTCAGAATTGGATGTTGGAAGAATCTGGAAGGAGTTTAAAAATATTGGAAGAATTAAAGTGTTAAAAAGTCAGTTGATTAAATAATGATCATCCGATTTTTATTTTGAAGACGATCATCTAAATTAATATGTAAGAAAACTTCAATTTTAGATAAAAAAGAATTCATCCTTGTCCGTGTTTGAGGATGTATGTTATAAATTTGGATATATGATGTTATGGTATATTCGTCATATATAAATACCTTTTTTAAGTCGTTGTTGGAAGAAACCGGAAAGAGTTGGAAGGAACTAGGAGGAGTCAGAAAAAGTAGAAAGTTAATTTTTTCAAAGATGATATTTTTTTGCTTTGCCTATTGACCTAAAAAATAGGGAGTAATTACCAACATTTTCAGTACTAGTGCATTAATGTTCTCATTGTCTGCTATTCTGAACCGGCCCCTGCAGAATTTCTGTTTTACTTCTGCATTGAGGCTTAATTAGTTTGGGATTTGTACTTCTTGAATCAAAATTATTGGTTGTTGTAATGAACAGGCATTAGGTAATGACCATGCTTGGCAACGGGGTTGTTGGAATCCTCTCTGAGTCCACTAATAAGTGGGAAAGAAGGGTTCCATTGACCCCTTCACATTGTGCCCGGTTGCTACATGGTGGAAAGGGTAAGACTGGAGTGGCACGCATCATTGTACAGCCATCCACCAAGCGTATTCATCATGATGCACTCTATGAGGATGTTGGTTGTGAAGTGTCTGATGACTTGTCAGAGTGCGGTCTCATATTGGGAATTAAACAGCCCAACGTACTTACTTTCATTTTTTTTTTATAAATATAATTTACTTCTTGAAGAGTGCTGATTGGATTGTTTAGACGAGTTTGTTTTGCTGCAGTTGGATATGATTCTTCCTGACAGGGCTTACGCATTTTTCTCCCATACCCACAAGGCGCAAAAGGAAAATATGCCTTTGTTAGATAAGGTAATCTTTTCCTCCTTGTTTGACCCATCATGGAAGGTAATCTTTTTCTGTTGACTGGTAAAATCTTTGCTTCTGGTTTTAGATTTTAGCATCGAGGGCATCACTGTTTGATTATGAACTTATAGTTGGAGATCATGGAAAGAGACTACTTGCATTTGGGAAGTTTGCCGGCAGAGCTGGAATGATTGATTTTTTGCGCGGGCTAGGACAGTGTAATCTTTCTATTGGCCTATGGGAAATTGTGTGAACTATGCATGAGAATGATACTCTTTCTGATATCTGAATGGTTAATCGTGTTCAGGGTATCTTAGCCATGGATATTCAACACCTTTTCTTTCTCTGGGATCATCTTACATGTACTCCTCTTTGGCTGCTGCCAAAGCTGCAGTAATATCTGTGGGTGAAGAGATAGCCACTACTGGACTTCCTGCAGGAATCTGTCCTCTTGTTTTTGTTTTCACTGGCTCAGGAAATGGTACATTCAAGTCTTATGGGACTCTACAACCCTTCATTTAATATATTCTTAAACTACAAATTCAGATTTCACGACATGTAAACAAAAATCGCTTTATTCCATAGTCTCTCATGGCGCACAAGAAATTTTAAAGCTCCTTCCTCACGCATTTGTGGATCCAAGCAAACTTCCAGAACTACATGGCACGGTAATGTTGGATTCGGTTCCATATTATAGTACACATGCTTCCATGTTCCTTTCAAAAATCTACAAGTAATTCTGCTGGACTTGTTTTATTAACCCAAATTTACGTTCTTGTCATGGTTTTTGTTTTCACTTGAGCTGTCTCCACAATTTGTCCGCTTCTGAGAACACTATACTCAGTAAGGATTGAAGAGGAAATGTGTTTCTTCTTATATTATACCCCTGTCATCATTGCTTTGTCAAAATTTACCAATGAAATTCTCATTTCATAGGCCAAGGATCTTACTCCAAAGAGACCATCATCAAAGAGGGTCTTTCAAGTTTATGGTTGTGTTGTTACCTGTCAAGATATGGTGGAACATAAGGATCCGTTGAAATCATTTGATAAGGTTTGTGAACTAGTTTTAGTTGCTCCTAATTTGATAACCTTTCCATTTGTACTGGTTTTAACTTCTTTATATTAGTAATAACTGTTGTGCAGGCAATTTCTCTTCTCTTCATTTTGCGAACTGATAGAATTTGGGATGGGGTAGGGATAACTGGATTGAGCAATAAGACACTTGGGTTGAACCACATTAAAAGATTGAATCCAATCGATTAGTTAGTTCAACTCTAGAGCTTATATACCGATTATTTCTCTTGGATTTTCCGATGTGGGATGTACTCTAACACTCCCCCTCAAGTGGACAACCGGGCCATTTTGAATCTAACCGGTTGACCACTTGCAAATGAACTCCCATTCCCTTGACTTTTTTTTTTGAGCGCCAACACCTAAAGGACCACGAGCCGCTGGGTATGGACTTCCAGACGAGCAATCGTGTTAAACAGGCAACAGGCTGTTGGGTACAACATCCATACGGACAACTGGGCTAAAGACTAACGGGCCGCTAGGAATGAACGTCTAGACGGACACCTTGACAAACGAGGTGGGCCAAAACCTGCTCCGATACCATGTGATTGATAATCAGAGGTGTTCCTCATTATACATTATTACATAATACAACATGACTATATATACATAAGAAGGGTGCTAATATAAGGAAACTAAATCTCCCATATTAATGCCTAAATCACCCATATTAATGGACTAAAATTTGAACAAAACCTGATTGGCAGAGGAAGACAGAGCAAAAATCACCCACTGAATGTCCAAACTGAGTCTGCACAGGTGCTTAGATGACTCAGGCGACCCTGACAGTGATTTTTGACAGTGGATCTGACCAGCACTGGCTGGGCGTGAGGTCTCCAACGAAGGAGAGATTCTCCAGAATTGTTCTCCTGCAACGTGCGACTCCACCCACGGTGGCGGTGACGTCAGGCGAGCACCCTTAGAGACAGCGTCAAAATGGCAGAAGCCCTTTTTTTTTTNAAGAAGGGTGCTAATATAAGGAAACTAAATCTCCCATATTAATGCCTAAATCACCCATATTAATGGACTAAAATTTGAACAAAACCTGATTGGCAGAGGAAGACAGAGCAAAAATCACCCACTGAATGTCCAAACTGAGTCTGCACAGGTGCTTAGATGACTCAGGCGACCCTGACAGTGATTTTTGACAGTGGATCTGACCAGCACTGGCTGGGCGTGAGGTCTCCAACGAAGGAGAGATTCTCCAGAATTGTTCTCCTGCAACGTGCGACTCCACCCACGGTGGCGGTGACGTCAGGCGAGCACCCTTAGAGACAGCGTCAAAATGGCAGAAGCCCTTTTTTTTTTTACAAATAATGAACCCTAATCCTAGAGCAACCTGGCTTTGATACCATGATAGAATTTGGGATGGGGTAGGGATAACTGGATTGAGCAATAAGACACTTGGGTTGAACCACATTAAAAGATTGAATCCAATCGATTAGTTAGTTCAACTCTAGAGCTTATATACCGATTATTTCTCTTGGATTTTCCGATGTGGGATGTACTCTAACACGAACAAACTAGTGTTGTTGTTTCTGAGTATGGTTTCATCATTTCTATTGTGTCTGAAACTGATTAATGTTTTAAATATTCTCAATTTCTTGTATCCCATTTGTCTTGATGGAAGGTAGACTTAGCTACAACCTAATTTTATTTCAGGTTGAATACTATGCACATCCAGAGAACTACAAGCCTGTTTTCCATGAAAAATTAGCCCCTTATGCATCTGTTATAGGTCCGTGATGAGAGCCATGCTTTCTTTTAACCAATAAACTACATGACGTGTAAACTAAATATGGAGTACATGAATTTCAATTTGCAGTGCTTCAGTTAAAAAAATTGTAATTTCAGTTCTTTTTTTTCAAAAAGATAGATAAAGCTTTACTTAATCTAATGTTTATATTGAGTGCCCAAGTGTTCATATCTTTTTTCCAGTAAATTGTATGTATTGGGAGAGAAGATACCCTCGATTGTTAACCACCCAGCAGTTTCAAGATTTGGAAAGGAATGGATCTCAACTTGTTGGAATTTGTGATATAAGCTGTGATATAGAAGGGTCAATTGAGTTTGTCAAGCAAACCACATCTATTGACTCACCTTTCTTCAGGTATAATTTTGTATCTATTATGCATTCTCCAATTGGAAGTATTCTCGTCTCCTCGTGTGATTATCTGGGACTTTTAAAAACCATTTTATGTGCATACATCCTTTTTTAGACCAGTAAGATATAACTGTGGACTGTTGAGTGCATGCATGTTCTCTTATTAATTTGAACTTTTGCTCAAAGGACTTTCAGTTTCTTCAAAAGCTTTCTTACTCAAATTGGCCTATCATATATTCATATATCCATTTTAATTATTTATTTCATCTATTTGCTTATATCATTTCTTGGAAATTAATCCCAGATATGATCCCATCAATAATACATACCATCATGATATGGAGGGCAATGGAATAATATGTTCAGCTGTGGACATTCTTCCAACTGAGTTTGCAAAAGAGGTGTGGAGACAATGAAGCATCCTTTTCAAGCATGAAGTGATCTTTATGTCCATAACTGTGTGCACGCGAGCTGCTTCACTTTTCATTTGTTTGCATTCTTTATTGTAGGCTTCGCAGCACTTTGGGGACATTTTATCACAATTTGTTCGAAGCTTAGCCTCTGTAGAATGTCTTGATGAATTACCTGCACCCTTAAGGAGAGCTTGCATAGTTCATCTCGGGAATCTAAGTCCATTGTATGATTATATTCCTAGAATGCGGAACTCCAATCTTGAGTATGCTCTTTATATAATCTTGATTTTCTTTTTCTTTTTGTTGATATATTATACTTTGCAGCTTAATTAGCTTTGGATTCATCAAAATTCAAAACTACTATTTTTGAGGTTTCATATTTTCTTCTTTAAAGCTATCTAAGCAACTTTTACCCAAGTAACTATTTGAGTTTCAACTCAAGCATATGCTGATTTGTTTACAACTTTTTGCTGCAGAGATTCTTCAGACACTCTTAACTGCTTGCCATCCAATAAGAAACGATACACCACGTTGGTACGCCTCTTAATTTTTACTACTCCGTTATATATATTTTGTATCATTATTCTTCTTTCACTAGTTCTAGTAAGCAGGAGGGATTGAAGAAAGACAATCATATTGATGGGGTAAAGTCGAGAGACAAACACTGATTACATCATGATTGATTCTTGTTAATGGCTCAAATTTCTATGAATATTACTCCCTCCGTCCTATAATTATCTTTTAGTAGGGATTGACACGATTTTTAATAAAGTGGAACATGTGTGGCTGTGATTTGTATAGAGGAAAGATAAATACTATGGTCCAGACAATCTTATCCTTAAAAAGAGAGTGAAAGAAAATTTTGAAACCAAGTAGAAAGAGTGCGTGCTAACTGCTAATGCATATTCATATCTGAATAATATTTGATAAGCTATTTAAAATCAATTGCCACTGACAGAATTCGCAAACTGGCAGGTTCCTTTGAGTGGCCATCTGTTTGATCAGTTTCTTATTAATGAGGCTTTGGATATCATTGAAGAGGCAGGTGGCTCCTTCCATTTGGTGAAGTGTCAAGTGGGTCAAAGTACAGAGTTATTATCGTACTCAGAAGTTGAAGTAAGTTGAGCTCTAGCCTATGTATGGTTCATCCAGGGAAAAAAAACCAAGATGCATGGTAGACTATCATAAATCATTTCTTCACTTGCACAGCTGTAAATTGACATAAAAAGTTGTGAAAAGAAAGGGTATGTAAAACAACAGCATATCTATTAACAGTCCCACAAAAATGGGACCAGGGAGTGTGTGTACTTCACCAAGAGCCCCTTGGCTCAAAACACAAGAGCAGAGGGACAAACGGAACAGCACAAAAGAGAGTAAAATCACATGAAAACACTAGAAACGCAGACACAAAGCACACAAGCATCAACTAGTGACTAAGGCATACCAGCACACAAATCAGGAATAGAAACTTAAGTCGAAACTTCAAGATAAAGCCCGGATATCTACCCAGTCACCCTATGCCAGGGAACCAATTCAACCAAAAGCTCAAGCTTGTGGTTGTAGATCCAGGATAGATTTTATACTCTAACACCCTAATCATAGACCTCTTGTTGTTTCCATCTAAGGTCATACCCTTGGTAAGATCTTGAAATTGTAAATGTAGTCTAATACTTCTTTCCAACTCTTATTGGGTCTACTTCTACCCCTCCTCTCACCCCTACTGCAAGCCTATTGCATCTTCTCGCGGGGACATCCATACTCCTCATTACGTGCCCAAACCATCTCAATTTCACTTCCTGCAGCTTATCCTCTACTGGGACCATTCCCATCCTTCCCCAGATAACCTCATTCTAGATCTTATCCATCCTCGTATATCCACACATCAACCTCAACATCATCATCTCTACCACTTGAAGCTGTTGTATGTGTGTTGTCTTCACTGCCCAACACTCTACTCCGTAAAACATAGCCGGGTTGACCAGTGACCAATAAAACTTGTTGTTCATGTTTTTTGATATCCTCTTATCACAAATGACACCTGACGTTAGCCTACTCTTATGCCGAAACAGCTCCAATACAATGAGCAGCATTTCCAATTCTACCACCCCATCGGCTTGAATGATGGGTCAAAAATAAACTTGTCCCTTTTTAACACTGGATGTGAGTCCATCATTACTTCCTCCACCAACTCAGTCATCTGACCACTGAAGCAACATTCCATGTATTTAGTCTTAGTCCTGCCCAGTTTGAAAGCTTTGGATTCCAAGGGTTGACACCACACTTCCAACCTATCATTGAGCCTATGTCTCGTCAATCGTAACAATGTTGTCAAAAAATTCAATATCAAATTTTCTTGTGCTCCTGGTTGGAAACCTGAATCTCATTTGTCACAATGACTGCAATTTAAATTTATCAGATGCCTTGAATATGACTGCTTCTGATCCTAGTGAAAATGAATCAGACTTTAATCTTCATGTGTTCATAAAAGATCTAAATAATATTAGGAAAATTGGATCCATATTCTAAGGTATTCTAAAAATCAAACTTGTGATTTTCAACAACAGGTTGGGGCAGATGATAAAGCAGTTTTAGATAGAATACTTGATTCTTTGAGTTCAATAGCTGATTCAGGTGAACGTCTTGGATCTCACTACAAGGAGAGGAATGTGTTATCTTTGAAGGCCGGAAAAGTCCTTGAAACCAGTTTAGCGAGGGAACATGATGCAAACAACAAATACAAGGTCTTGATTTTAGGTGCTGGTCGTGTTTGTATACCAGCTGTGGAGTTCTTAGCATCATTAGGTGGTATTTCGGCTCAAGAACAGCTAAAATCATGCATCTCTAATGACTTTGAAGAACAAAACTGTATTGAAGTCATTGTTGCCTCTTTATACTTGAAGGACTCTAATGAGGTATCTATTATCTGTAACCAATAATAAGTTTTACCCCTTCATCCTGTAATGTTACCACATTCTCAATTCTGGTTTTTATCTACAGATTCTTCTCTTTTTTTTTGGAAGGAAAAAAAACTGAACTTGGGAGCATAATTATCAACAGTCTATATGATTTTCTACCTCCTACAATTTTGTTAACAATTGCTTGAAGAATCTGAGAATTTCTTACATTATTTGATGAAGATAGCACATCATATTTCCAATGAGATTCCAATAATAATACCAGAAAGTGCAGGTTACAGAGAGTATTCCAAATGCGAAAGCAGTTCAGCTTGATATTTCAAATCGTGAAAATTTACATAACTACATTTCAAAGGTACTGCCTTTTGTATGCTCTGAGGAATTTCATTCTTTGAACAAATCAAGGTCAATAAATGAGCTAACATATTCACTACACTAGAGGAAACTTGTATTGAATGTGGGGCTTTATGCTATGCAGGCAGATGTTGTTGTCAGCTTACTGCCTCCGAGTTGTCATTCTACTGTTGCAACTGCTTGCATTGAGGTAATATTTCATTCTAAAGTACCATTACTTATTACTGGAATTTGGCACATCAAAGATCCAGTACTGCGAGATGTCTTCGGTTCTACAATGAAGTCTTACATGGATGTTAGGCACCAAAATATAAATATATATAGTTCAAAAGAAGCGCATTTGTGCCTTCTTTGAAGGGTGGACTTTTGCAAGTAAGGAACCTAACCAAGTGCCTTTTTAAACAAGTTGCCTTACAATCTACTAAGAACACAGTTCGAATGAATTTAGCCAATCAAGTGTAGATGCTGAAAACATTTATCTACTTGCAGGGGTAGCCTCAATGCTAGTTACACGTTTTACTTTTCTCATGGACCTCTGTTTTGTGTGTGGTTTGATGTAGCTGAAAAGAAACCTTGTCACCAGCAGCTATGTTGATGATTCTATGTCAAGGCTAAGTGAAGATGCAAAAAGTGCCGGTGTAACCATTCTTAGTGAAATGGGGTTGGATCCAGGAATAGGTAATTTGCCCTCAGACATATTTGAGCTCTAAGTCTAAATCATATACCTTGATTACTCAATATGTGGAACCCATTTACAGATTTACTTAAAAGAACAAATAAAATGTTTTAAGAAATCAAGAATCTAAAAATCCTGTAAATGTTGCTACATATTTGGAGAACAGGAGCCTATTGTTAGATCCGTAAAGATGACTTCATCCACCCACAAAGATCTTCCATAGTCCCATTTTTGACCGTCCCACAAAAACATACCATATTCAGCATATCGTTATTTCATTATATCCCAATGTGCATGTAAGTTTGTATTGCCTCACATGAACTGTCTCAGTAATATTATAATGAGACATCGGGAATATATTTAAAATATAGTTAAAAATTCATGCTTTAACTATTTTATGTTTTTACTATATTAACTGCCGATTCTTAACTCATGTCAGAAGAAGATAGGAATATCTTGTGTGATGATGGGAATATTGTTGCTTGAGTTGCTCATGCATCTTAAGTCTTAACTATGGTGACATTAGTTTTTGTTCCGAAGTAATCAAATTTCTGTGCTCTATATTTCAGATCATATGATGGCAATGAAGATTATCAACCAAGCACATGTGAGGAATGGAAAGATCAGGTCATTTGTTTCTTACTGTGGTGGTCTTCCATCCCCAGCTGCTGCAAACAACCCGTTAGCTTATAAGTTCAGGTATAGCTCTAACTCTCCGAGTTAAGGGGATTCTTTGTCATTCTCTTTTCTGAACTTGAAGCTTCTTCTGAATATGCCAGTCCGTCAAGACGAACAAAAATGATTAACTGCTCATCCATATCAGCATTCCTCTATTCAAGTACATTCTTTTTTTAACCGCAAAAACATATTCTAACTACTTTAAACTGAAACAATTTTACAGTTGGAGCCCAGCAGGGGCATTAAGATCTGGGTGCAATCCAGCTACCTACAGATTTCAAGGAGAAGTTGTAGAAGTTAAAGGTGTTTCTTCACATTCCTTCAGTCTCTTGAATTGTTTACTGAGGATCTGTTTGGAACTACTCCGTAATAAAATTTGGAAGGAAAGAAAATGCACAGTAAAATAAAATATTTGCTCAAAGCCAATCAATTTATACTTCCTCTGCTCCTTAATATTGGTCTTGTTTAGTATTCTTAGGGCCAAACGATACTAGCTTTCCTTATTTTCATTAGTCATTTGCTACACTTTGTAGTTGATGATTGTTCCTACATTAACATAGTCAAGCCGCATTTGTTTTGCACCAATATTTAAACAAATCAAGTTAAAAATAGCTTGAGTCAAACATTATTTTGTGAAACGAGATAGTATTATGGGACCGAGGGAATATGTGAAATCTGTGTAAACTCATTTTCTATATACAGTTATACTCCGTATTATATAAAGACTAAGTAACATTGAAAAATGCAAGACTTTTAAAAGCATTGTTGAATTTCATTTTCCTTGGCATTTTCTGATGTACTCCGTAGTACCAAGCACCTTTCTGTTGTAAAACCAAACATTTCTGATGTAGTACCAGGGTGTTTCTCTGTAGAGTTTATTTGCTTATTGATAATAAGCGGTTTCAACTTATAAGCGGGTTATTGAAGTATTTTTTGTAAAGTGACTTAAATGAGAGATGAGTCATTTGGAGATATTCATAAAAGGTTAGGGATAGTTTTATAACTGATTTGGTCAAAACAGATAAATGAAAAATCTGGTTTAAATAAAAGTAGGTAAGAGTAAGAGGTACGTATTTTTTTTAACTTATAAGACAACTTATAAACACAGAGAAATACGTCATCAACTCACTTACAAGTAAAAGTTAGCTTATGAACAGTTGTGACCAACTTATAAGCACATAGAAATACCCACCAAAAAACAGCTTTCACCCATTTTCCTAGCATTTCCAGTGATCCAAACAGACTCTAACACTTGCGGAGCTCAAGTGCTCAACCCAATACGTGTTACACGCCATAAAACCTAATGGTCATACTGAACATTAGTTCTGCTATTCTTTTTTATGCTGACAAGGTGGTATATTGCAGGTCAAGACCTATATGATTCAGCTTCGAAGCTTCGCATTCCAAATTTTCCAGCATTTGCATTCGAGTGTCTCCCAAATCGCAACTCGTTAGTTTATGGGGACTTATACGGGATTGGAGAAGAAGCATCGACAGTGTTTCGAGGAACCCTTCGTTATGAAGGTATTTTATCTTCTATAACACGTTTTCTAATATATCATTGCTCAACTGCTTAAGGGCATGCTATTAGTAAAAATGGTAAAACTTACAGATTAAGATTGCAGGTTTTAGTGAAACAATGGGGACACTTGCAAAGCTGGGATTTTTCAATACAGAAACCTTATTCACTCTTGGAAATGGAAAGAAAACTACATATGCACAATTTCTGCTTCAACTCCTCAGAATTGACGATGAGAAATTATATGCATCATCTATTGGAGAGAAAGACATACTAGATCAGATTATGGTACTAGTGGGACATGCTAAAGCTAAAGACGCAGCAGCAAGCACAGCCAGAACTATCCTGTAAGATGACAGCTCATAAAGTGACATTTGATTTCAACAGTTCTAATCCAGCAAACATTTAGCCCTTATTGGCATTAATTGATTTTTGTTAGATTTCTGGGATTTCACGAGCCAGCAGAAATCCCATTTTCCTGCAAATCTGCATTTGATGTGACTTGCTCACTAATGGAGGAGAGGTTAACATACTCAGAGAGAGAACAGGTAAACATCAATTAAATTATAGCCAGTTTGGTAAACCAAAAAGTGGCTGGATTGAAATGGCTGAATTGGCTAAATCTACTGAAATTGTCACTGAATTAAGCTGAATTATCCAAAAAATTTATGTAATACTCCGTACATCATGTATTTGTTTAGAAATATTTATCCTCTCCCATGAAATCAAAGATTCACTATTTTTTGGCTTTAGGTATGATGGAATAAAGCGACTTTAAACTGACTGTGCTCTTTTTATAGTCAAATAGCAGTTGGTCGATACAACTTTCAACACTCATCATGAGTCATTTGGAAACAGCTACTCTATGTTTTAAACATAGGGTCTAGGTTATGTTTATCCAACCCCCCTACCCTGCAATGGGGGAGAACCTTTGAGCCACTAGAGTAATTTTGAAAAATAAATTCAGGAAAATAATATCGAAAGATGAGAATTGAAGTGTCATCTCTATTAATCTCAGTCATTTCGGCCAAAAAGTAGAATCTGTATTGGCAGATTCACCCTGCACAATGATTCCGTATAAGTTAGTAGTTTATGTTTATGAAAAATCTGACCTCATAAATCATAAGCTGAAGAAATGCCCACCAAACAAGCACTAAAATGTCATACCAGTATAAGCATTTCTATGTAACCTTCTCCATATCATTCATTCACTTCATTAATGGTCAGGACATGGTGTTTTTGCACCATGAAGTGGTGGTAGATTTGCCAGACGGGCAAACTGAAACCCATGAAGCCACTCTTTTGGAATTTGGAAGAACTGATAGTAATGGGAAAACGACCTCCGCAATGGCTCTTTCAGTTGGGATTCCCGCAGCCATTGGGGCCTTGGTAAATTTCATTTGAACTTGTTTTCATATTTTTACATTTAAAAAAAACACTGGTCAAATAAGAACTGATGAGATTAAATTCTCTGCTACATGAACAGTTGTTGCTCTCAAACAAGATTAGATCAACTGGTGTGATAAGGCCAACTGATGCAGATGTTTATGTTCCAGGTACTTTCTATCTTTCTCTCTGTTACGATCACAAATCAGACACACACACACAGAGACACAATCTAAGATGAAAGAGAACGGTTTTTATTAAATTGCCCATAAAATATAACATGGCTAAAATCCACCATCGGTCCTTCAACTTTATGAGTTTTGCACGATTGGTCCTTCAAGTTTCAAAAGTTCATGATAGTCCTTCAACTTTATGAATTGTGAACGATTAGTCCTTCAAGTTTTAAAAGTCCATAAGTAGTCCTTCGAGTACACGTCAGCCCTCCAGATGAGTTCCTTCTCATAGTAAACATTAAAAGCTAAATGGAATACTAGTTTCATATAACACGAGTAAATTCCACTAGGTACGACTACTCCGTTTTATATGGAGCTAGTACTCTATTTAGCTTTTAACGTTTACTGTCAAAAGAACCTCATCTGGAGGGCTGACGTGTACTTGAAGGGCTATTTATGGACTTTTGAAACTTGAAGGACCAATCGTGCATAACTCATAAAGTTTAAGGACTATTTATGGTCTTTTGAAACTTGAAGGACCAATCGTGCACAACTCATAGAGTTAAGCCAATATAACATCAAGCTCGACAATCCAACACTTCCATTTGTGTATTTTCCTACTGGGAGTGTGACTTTGACATTATAAATTCACAGAACTGATTATGTGATTTTGCAGCGTTGGATATTCTGCAGGCTTATGGTTTAAAGCTGGTGGAGAAGATACATGACAGTAGCTTTGATCCCTCTAATGTTGTGTAGTTCGGTAAGACTAAATAAATCTAAGGAATATTTCACTGTTAGGTTAGTATATAAATAAATACAAACACAGTAATTATCTCTAGTGCATGTGTATACAATAATAATATGAATATGAGAAAATATAGGAAAAGAGTAACGACAGAGACAAAAAAGGTTGAAGGAACAATTTGAGTATCAATAATCAATGAATTAAACTACTTCTACATCTATACGACTAAACTACTTCTCCATCAAAAATTGTATCTCAAATTGTACAACACAAGCGTGTACATTTATTTTATGCCAGTGTGATGATTTACAAAAGTACGAGAAGCTAGTGTATAATTATTCGATCGCACAAACATTTTGTTTAAATATAAACTATCAAAGTGTTAGTACATACATTAAGTTTATATCTTGAGATACGCTCCTTGGTGTACTTGATAATCAAAGGAGTTGTTCTATTGCGTAGTATGAGTTTTGCTAAGGATACTTCACTTGGTGTACACTTTCACCAAGACAAAAACAGACACTCAATATCTGTTTATACTCAGACGTTGAGTTTTAGTGTAGGTCTGTTTTTGCCTTGGTGTTTATTTGGTATCACCAAGTGGAGTACTCCTACACTATGTTTGGTTCAAGGAATTGGAAGAAAAAGAAAAGAAAATGATTTTCTCTCATTTTTCTCACCAAAATGGGAGGAATTTGGGTTTCCTTCCACTTAGTATATTTTTCCTTCTCATTTTCTTTTCTTTCTACTTTTTCATTTTTCCTCTTTAACCAAACAAGAAAATTGTTTTTCACTTCATTTTCATTTCTTTTCTCTTTCAAAACATAGTACTAATATTTTCCTTCAGTCCATTATTCATATAAGTGATGGGGCACAACTGCATATCATATCCCTACTAGTCACACATGTCCCACTAAAAATCTTACCGTTTGACTTTCCACAATATTAAAAAACTATTAAAAAGCAAAAAGTATATGCTTAGAATGTACTCCCTCTATCCAATTTTTTTTCTCCATTTGACTTGACATGGAGACTTAAAAAGGCTAAAAAGTGTAAAGTTTTTTCTTGTTTGCCCTTGAGGTAATTAACTAAAGTAAAGTGTAGATAAAAAGTGAGGGTATAATACATTCATTAAAATTTGTTACCAAAATAAAAAACAGTAAAATAATTTTGGAAGACCTAAAAAGAAAAGTGACAAAGAATTTAATAGATGGAGGGAGTATTAAGATGAGAATAATTTATTTGAGCCACGTGTTCATTACCAAAATACTTCATTTATCTTAGAGTATTTGTCTAGTTTTACCTTTTTGCCGTCAACAAGGATTGATCTTTAACTTATGATTAAATAAAACATTACTTCGTACAAGATATATTAATTAGATACAAAGTAAAACAATAATTTGAAATTATTTTAAAGATATATCTAATAAAGTTATTCTTGTATTAATACGGAGTATCTAAAAATATTGTGTTTAATTAATTGTTAGAGTTTATCAATTTTGACGGCAAAGTGTAATGTGTAAAGTTTAGGAAGAAATGTGTAAAGTTTTTGTTGGGAGATCCAAAAAAGGAAAGTGTAATGCATTTTATGTGACGAAAGGAGTACATCTTAGATGTTTTCACATTTTATTATCTTAATTTTAAGTTGCATGATTCATGATGAATCGATCGTTTGATCGTTGTGAAACTTTACATGATGACCTATGTCGTACGTAGTATTACCTTCCAATCTTTTGGTCGATATTGCTCTAAAGAGTAAGTTTTATTTGAAACTAATAGTAGGATTGGATTATTGGAAAGTACAACATAGACCACTCTCGTAAAATCTTACAACAATTCAACGGCCGGTTCATCATGAGCCTTGCAATTTAAAACAAACATAATACTCCCTCCGCTCCACTGTTTTTGTCCACTTTTCCTTTTTGGGCCGTCCCACTGTTTTTGTCCACTTACTTAATTTGGTAAGGAAAATTTCTCTAAAAGTCCATTTTACCCTCAATCAATATCACCATCCACCCATTATTTACTCTGTATATCTCTCAGTGCCTAGATCCTTTTGGATCCATTGTCTCCTTCTACCCGTCTCTGGCGATGCAATCTCGTTCTCTCTGTAAGAATTTTTGTATAAAGAACACTGCGGAGCAATGTTGATGAAGAACTCGGTAGTATAACTAATCGCGTATGAACGCTTTCAGATCAAAGTTATTTCGGAATATACGAAATACTTCAATCGGATAAGACGTTAATCAACAACAAGCACTCGAAATCCGACTCTCAATCCATACCACGAGACTCTATTTTATAGAGTCGAAACTTCATGATCGGACATGAACGTTCACGTAGACGCGTACGTTCGTGCGGAGAAGAAGAAAGGCGCGAGAAGAAGATCCTACGGTTTTAGAGTAAAATTTGACGTTATCCAGTCGTTCGAGCCCTTTATTATTTTGGACTCCAATCACGAAAATCTTAAAGATTTTCATAAAGAAAAAATGTTCGAAATAGGGGCTGCCGCCCCTGGACCCCACTCTCAATTTGTAATATCGTTGAACGAGCGCGCACTCCGCGCCTCCTAACTCGTTTGACAACGTTTATTTAAATTTTTGTCCAATCTAAGTAAATCCAATCACACAAAATAAACCGATGACACTAAAATCACCAACACTCTCTCTATCTTCTTCCTTAGACGATCCCATCTCGTTCTTTCTCATGTTTTTCTTATATCGGATCTCCTTCTCTCTCATCATCTTGCTTAGCGTGGAAAAAGAAATGATGGAGTCCTCTTTCTCTGATTTTGATTTATGCTCAATCATCCTAGATACTCTAGATGTTGGAGTTAAGGATTCCGAACTGTCTCTACATGCGTCTTCTGATGGTGAATCGATGCCCCCTCATTCAAGCCGCGAAGCTAGAATTTTGTCCAAGGTTCACTGTTCCACCCGAGTACCATGCACCATCTACAAAGGCACTTTTTAAAATATGGCTTCCATTGATGTTTAAGCAAGGGGCAGGGATTCAACATCTGAGCATGATGTCGGGAAAGTGGTGACGGTCAAACTTTCATCAGTCGCCCTCCGTGCACCGGTTAGTGGCAAGCATAAAGAAGAGACTCCGTGTCGTATGGCACGCTCTTCCACATGTTGATCCCGATGACAATGATGAGGACAAAGTATGCTTTGTGCCTAAGCCTGAGAATCGAGATGCCTAACAAGGGGAGTACTACTCTGTTTTTTACTAAATTACGGAGTATACACTCTTTACTAGTGGTGTTTTTTTGGTGAATACCCACCGTGGAGTTTTATGTTCTGTGAAGTTCATGTCCCTGGAATCTTGTCCTTAGATGACTCTAATCGTATTAATATGACTGGATTTATAATGTCCCTAGAATATTGTTTTAGATACTGCACTTGGTTCTTCTTGTGTCCCTTTGTGATTTTTGTGGGTGTGGTCAATGATGAATGTACTGTAGTGTACAACGCATAGATATCACATTGTTGTCACTCTATTCACCTTATTGGGGAATGTTGAAGAGACTTCTCTAGACTAGGACGTTTGTGCTTAGCAAACACTAGTCTATGTTTTTCCTGTCCCTAAAACAAGTATGGAGTACTACCAATTTACTACACTTGCATATATTACACTTTCTTTTTTGCACAAATGGCCTTTGAAAGAACAAATTTACTACACTTGCAGATATTACACTTTTTTTGGCACAAATGGCCTTCGAAATGAACAATTTACTACACTTGCAGATATTACACTTTTTTTGGGCACAAATGGCCTTCAAAAGGATCAATTTACTATACTTGCAGATATTACACTTTTTTTTGGCATAAATGGCCTTCGAAAAGACCAATTTACTACACTTGTAGATATTACATTTTTTTTAGCACAAATAGCCTCCGAAAGTACCAATTTACTGCACTTGCAGATATTACACCTTTTTGGCACAAATGGCCTTTGAAAGGACCAATTTACTACACTTATAGATACTACACTTGTTTTTACAAAAGTCGGGGCTAAGTTACTACACTTGCTCTTAAACAAAAAAAGGCCCTAACCTACTACATATGATGTATAACAAAAAAAAGCCCTCTAGATACTACATTTGTTTTTATAAAATATGGTCTAACTTAAAACACTTTCTTTAAAGCAAAAAATACAATTAAGAATCTACACTTTCTGATTGTAATGAAAGTTAGCCCTTACTTTTGTCCAAAAAAATGGCCACACTTCATCCCTTTAAAGCAGCTCATGTCTAAAGATCATTATCATCTTCATCCATGAATTGTCCCACTCTATTACCATTCACGTACAATCTCCAATCCATTTCTAGCAATGACAAATGTTCTTTAGCTTTGGCAACTGCTCTTGTGCCAGGACTTACTGACTGGGGTAGTTCTCCTTGCCTGAGCAGTGTATTCTTCCCAACATGTGGGATCTTGTATGCATTACCCCCAAGTACTTTTATCACCTCCCACATGAAGTACTGCAGACTAAGCCACACAAAATTTCATAGCTTTGTGTCAAACTCATAGTATGACTGAACAACAGCCTCAACAAGTTCATCAATTTCTATGCACTTTTTCTCTTGTTGCAGTTCTTGAATAGCCCTAAAGTAACTCAAATCTAGAACATTGAGGTCAGGACTATTTGGTGGTTGATTAGTTAACTCAATGTCAAACCCATCACTTTTTGCTACAGCTAGAAAATCTGGATCAATCCCAGGAATATGAGGCCTTACGTAGTCTCGCTGAATGAATATTCTCTTACAATCATCTCTAGGCCACTTTGCCTTAATTGCAGGGATCACTTTAGAAATTAAAAATTCCTTACACTGGTAGGGATGGCAATTCAACCCGAACCCGAGCTTAACCGACCCGACTGACCACTAAAATATCAGAACCCGAACCGAGAATAAAATAAACCAAACCTGACCCAAAATTTTTTACCTGAACCCGACATCGGGTCGGGTCGGGTGTGGGTTTATAATTTTACCCGACCCTAATCAGAAACCGACCCGACTCAAACCCGAATATTTTATAACATAAAATCCTATCTATGAATATAATGAGCACTTCGTATAATCTTTTGACAAAGTGCTACTATATCAAGTATGCCTTTTATAATTATTTTTATAATTTCTTAATAAAAAATGGACACAAAAAATTAGATTTAATCTTTTTAAAATTATTGGGGTACGTCGAATTGATTATTGGTTAAAAGTCAGGTTCGGGTTTCGGACTGAAATGTCGGATTCGAGTCCGGTCGGGTTTTTGGCTTCAAAATTCGGGTTTTGGCTCGGGTTCGGGTTTCGGTTTTAAAAGTCGGGTAGGGTTCGGGTATAGTACTATCCGACTCGAACCCGACCCGTTGCCATCCCTATACACTGGCTTAGTCACAGATAATATAGACTTGGTAACCATTGTACCCTTAGAGGTTTGTTTCTGCTGTTTCGCACAACTACGTCTTTGAATAGGAATGGGAAAATTCTAATTTTCCCATCAAATGAAACTTCACCTGAGTCTGAGTATTGTGTCCTAGCGATGCAGTAAGGAACATAATTTTAGTTATGAACTTCATTGATTGGATAGTCCTATACTGGTTCATTTGCTTTTGTGCATGTACATAGACTCTTTGAGTGGTTTGGGTCATGTAAAACCACTTCTCATCTATGTGCACATAATCATAGAAACATTCAAAACTTGGGTTCATTTTGAGTCAAGGTATTTCGCAGTAGTTTGCTTAGGCAAAACTGTAATTTTCGTACCATATTCTCTTTTGTGAGGTGAGGCTTTATTGGATTTGTGTAAGCCTTTATCTATCCACATTTCACAAGCTTGTGCACTGTACTCTTAGACCTAGAAATGGCATTTTTAATTCCCTTACAGTCCGTCTTTTTTTCGTAGAAACATCTGAGACCTTATCCACACTTATGTTTATCTTATCTTTGCCATATGCTTTGCCTTTCATCTTGTTGCGTAAGGCGACAGGCTTTCCATCTTCAATTTGTTTTTTTGCTTCACACCACAATCTTTGGATTGTTTTGGAGCTTATCTTGTGACTTCCTGCAAGGTTATTCATGACACCCCTAGCAGGCTGGCAATTCTTTAAGTGTTGTAGCATTGTTTGGATGATGCTTGCCCTGTCTTCATCTGAAAGTTCGTGTGTTTTCTTTACCCTTTTCATGTTCCTTGATGTTTTAGATTCTTCCATCAAAGAATACAGAAAAGGAAAAAAAGACAAAGGAGAAGCGGCAAAGAAGAATATGCAGAGGCAAAGAAGAAAAGGCAAAGAAGAATATGCAAAAAGAAGAAAGGCTGTTAGAGTAAGGGCAAAGAAGAAGAAAAGTTGTGAAGAGAATATGCTCAAAACGGACTTATACAGAGTACACATGTGTGGAGTAGGTCATCTACTTTTAGATTTAGGAGGAAAAAATGTTACTAAATTTAGATTTGAAGCCAAATTTTGGAATTCGCGTGTTAATTTTGTGTGAAGTGATGTAAAGAATGGGCAAAAAAGAGTCATAGTACTTTCTACATTCACCTTTTTGGCACAATGTTCTTTGTCCACTTTTTTTCCTTTTTTCTCTTCAGCGTGGCCCATAAGGGACATTTTAGTTCCTTTACACTCTCTTATCTCACCCCTTGGTAATTATGCCAAAAGTTAAGTGGACAAAGAGAGAGGAACGGAGAGAATATATGTTTTAAAACTTAAGTTGTATGATTCGTGATGAACCGATTGTTGGATCATTATGAAATTTTATGAGTGATCTATGCCATACTTTCAATCCTGTGAATGGTTTCAAGTAAAAACAATACGAGAAGAACTGAGGAAGATGGAGTATAAGAATTGGTGTAACAAAAAAGATACAATATGATTGCAAGTTAGGACAACACAGAAGAGTGATTTAGTCTCACCATGTAATTGGTCATTGATAATTTGATAAATAATTACAATGAGAACAACAATAATAAACATGATGGTAATAATGTCGGTGATACTAATAATGAGAAAAATGTACGGCAAGTGATTTTTCATTCATAGTTTATATTGAGACGGTGTTTACATGGAGTCGAAACACAGTTGAAAGATAAAATACAATTGTATCCATTTATTGACCAAATTAATTTTGATTAATCAAATTTATCACATAAACTCCACTCCATATTCTAAAAAAATACAGTAAAAGTACATCTTTTTAAAATTAGCAAATAAAATGGGTCCATCCTGAATGGGTCTTGTAAAAGAAAAAAAAGAACAGCAAGAATTTACATGAATCTCCTGAACCTACTATTTTGCAGTGATCTCAGGAAAAATCCATGATTCTAAATGTTGCTCCACTTCTTCCCAATTATGGACTTTTGTAACTAAGGGGTGCCCTTCAACTACTTCTGTCTTGCACCATGGATAAGAGTTTTCATAATCAAAGAGAAGAACCTTTATCCCAACATCAGCACACTCTATAGCATATCGTGGATTGTCGTCGATCAAAACTTTTGATCCAACAGACCTACCACAAAAGTTGGGTCATTAGGACAATATACAATGCCCATTCCAAAAGGGGGTGCGGTTTAGACTGAAATAGCTCCAGTTGCTGAATTTTGGGGTAAAAAGCAAAATGCACCCTCCAACAGTAGAAAAAAGGTAAAGTGCACCCCTACTTCTCCCAAATATCATAATCCACCCTCAAAACTTGTAGTTCCTTCCACTTCACACTCAATCATCAAACACCGTCAAATAAACTAACAAGGCTAGGGTATTAGCGTCAGTTGTAGCAATGCCAAACATAAAAGAATGCAGTAAAAAGAAATAAAAATATCAATCTTATTTGATTTCTCAAATCCGCATTGCAAACCCAACAAAGCATACCAACCAATTGGATTATTAAATCTTATTGCACAGCCAGTTACACAAAAAAAAGATGGGAATTCAACATGCCCCGTTAGTGAATTGAAATTACCTAGTCACCAGCGGCTTCGTGGGTATTTGTATTGGTCAATTTCAAATCTATTTCCACAAACAGCAAAAAAAAGAAAAAAAACAAATATACATATAAAAAACCACAAATAACAAACACAAAAATACAGAAAAAAATTGCAAAAAATAAACGGCAAAAAGAAAACTGAAAAAAAAGGAGAAAAACTGGGGAAAAAAGGAAAAATAATACCTACTTTCAATAATTAGCAAAAAAAAAGTAAAACACCGTACCTGAGATGAAGATCGGCAATGGGAGATGAAGATGTGCGTCCTAGATAAGTGAGATCCGAAGAAGAAGAACCGTGGAAGAAAGAAAAAAACGGAAGAGGAGAAGGGATCGAGGAGATGGAGCAGAACGAGAATAGCTCCCGAGGTTAATATTCTTGCAATTAAAGGCAATGGACGGTAGGGGATGGTGGAAGGTTAGGTGGAAGCCATTATAACTTTTGAGGGTGCACTATGAAATTTAGAAAAAGTGAGGGTGCAAATTACTTTTTTACTACTTTTTGAGGGTGTATATTGAGATTTAACCTGAATTTTGAAAAAAATAAATATATTTTGTTGATAAAATAAGCAGGGAAAAATATATGTAAACACAACGTATATTCAGGCGTAGTAGTTGTTGAAATTGATTAGTATTTGATTTAAAAAATTTGGTTGCTAAGCAGGCTGCAGGTTGACTTGCACTCAAAGAGTGCCCCCAATAGCAAAGAAACCAAGCTGAGAACCGAAATGAATTTTGATTTTCTGTACCTGCAAATTTCTGATTTGGGTATGGATTTTCCGCTTAAAGCAAAATGATTTCCAAAGTGAACATTCTCGAAAAGACCGGGATAATGCTTCTCGATCCACCCAATAGTGTGGTCTTTAATTGCATTTTGTCGGGACCTGAGGAGAACGAACCAAACAGTCGTATCATTAGCTCAAAACACTGAATTCACTATAAAGAGCTGCTACATGTGGTAGCCATGGAGTACATACGTAACTATTGAATAGTTGCAGAATCTGTGCAGCTTTTGCAGAGCTTGCCTAGCCCCAGGAATTGGATGTATTCCCGTTTTGAAATAAGAAGTCTTGAAGAATTCATGAACACGAATATCAGCTGCCACAATGAAAAACCTTTTGGTGATGAGTTGAACTCAAATTTTTATCGAACATAAAATGCCGCAATTCAGAATGAAATAACTCAGCAAAGATATCAAAATAAACCACAAAAATTTACATTAAATATGAAGACCCCTGCTAAAAACATTTGATAAAACATATGGAGCATTAAACAAAAGTATTGATTGGATGGAACATATGAAGCATTAAATCGAACATCAGAGAAAATTATAAACTGTTTTTTAGATACAGGAAATGAGGAAATAATAGATCATGGGGCATTGAGAGATATAGCGATATATGGTCAATGCAGCTAGCCAGCTACTTTGCATGCTGACAAGTTTTTAAGTGATTGCAAATTTCTGAGCCTTTGAGGCTTGGAAGGAATCAATCGCGGTTTTATTACATTGAGAAAGCAATGCATTCCAACTGAAAATTGTACTCAACTGCTGAGAATCGATAAAGGAAAGAAATTACAAGAAAGCATATCTCTTTCCAAGGCAGCTACAATTCCATACGCAATAAAATGATCGAAGGATTAAGCTAGAAAAAGAGTTTTTTAGTATCAGTAGTACCTTCATCCCTGGAGCAATTCCATATCTGTAATTTAAAAGAGTGGGTCAGATAGAACATTCAAAGTGAGTTTCTATGGCAGAATCAGCAGATAGAAACGTATGGGATAGCAATCTATTTGAATGGAACGAAATACCATATTCGCAACATTTAATAGACACAAGACTTTTTAGGAGGATTGAATAACTCATTAAAAGCCTAGGCAATCCTTACGCGACGTATTTGAAGTTACATGTTCATTCTCTGAGAAAATAAATAGATACATGAACACAATACAAGCAGCGCTTTGATAAAAAGACAATGTTGAGAGCTTGAAAAACTCACGGCACCTTGAAAAACTCATATACATGATATTCAGAAACTGAATGATACAATGAGTAGCGGTCAGCAATAAACTGGTTGAGAGCTGATACAAAGTTTCCGAGCACTGCACACCAAAGAATAAAATGTCTATAGGAATAGAATAAAAGCAACTGCAACAAATTTGAAAGTTTTTACCTGAAATCACATTTATGTAAAAAAAAAGGACGTTTCCTAGTAGAGCAATAAATCAAACAATTCATAAATGGGACATAGAAGATGAGAAGATTACCCTCATCTATATCAACAGCAACTTCAAACTTTTTGGACAAGTATTCGTTGGAGAATCCAAGCGAACTTTCTCCTCCTCGGAGGGAAGCTTTACCATTGGTAACAGAACATTTTGAAACCTCATCCTCTCCCCCCAGTCGAATCTCCTCTGAACCGCAGAGCAAATGAGGCAAACAGGGAGAAACCGCCTGTGGCCTTGGGAAACCATCGTTATTCCCTTCCATACTACTACTACTCCTGGTGGCAGCACAAAAATTGAGATTGGCAGGCCATTTGCGGGAAGAATTCGACCTGTTTCCATGGCAACAACCCCTGAGCACGAGAGCAGCAGATCCATTCTCATACCCACAGCCCCTACTACTAACATCAAGAGAATGCATTCGAACGGAAAAGCTACTGGAACCCCATCTAGTACCCGAGGCGAAAGAGGGCGACGGTGGGGCAGCCATTAAACAGCGACTGGCCGGAATCTCGCGACGGCAGGGGTTATGCCGGCAGAATGAAGGAGAAGTGGTTGCTATCGACAAGAAACGCGCGCAAATTCGCCGGATTATCATAACGGTCCTTCAGGAAGCAGCCACTTGCGCACATTAAATGTAAATAGAACATCTACCCTAAGGATATCAAAATCGCAGGTTGGGAAACTATGGATCAGCGTGCGCGATGGCGACGGACTATAGCAGGCAGGTCGGATGGATCATCGCCGGAACATTCTAAAGAATAAGAATTTGCAAAGACATTCCCGTCAAGGATTCAGATAGATTCCAGGAGACGATGAATCCCTTAAGATCCTAAATTGTTTAAGAATTTATCCAGAAGTACTTTTTCAATGCATGATTTTTTATTTTATTTTATTTTTTTGTTCTTGTACTCCGTATCAATCTAGCCCTAGCCCAAACGCTAAATGCTGAGTTGCTGACAATCATTTGTTTCTTTTAAAAAATGGAGTGGGGTCTATCTTGAATGAATATCATTTTTCGCAAATTATATCCTACAACGACTTTACTGGAAGAACTGTACAGCCGACAAAAATTAGCGATCAAGAGCAGCGCAGTCGGGTCAAACTATAGGTGCGTCTGATCGGAAAACGAAGATAGTACAGAGATATTTTGAGGGCGGGAGCAGATCGACGAAAATGATGGGGAAGATGATGGTGGCGAAGGTGATGATAAGGATGATGGTGGCGAAGGTGATAGTGATAGTGGAAAATGTGATTATATACTAGATCGAACCCATTGGTGGGGTTTATGGGGAAAGTCGCTGATGTAGAAACTTAGTCCGAAATAGTTCAGCTTTTGGGGGAGGAAGATGAAGAAGGGTTGCAAATTGATTTCAGACTAGGTGGAATGAACGGTACGTTAGTTGAGAATGGACACTACTTTATTTAGGATTGAGTATCACTTTGTTTCAGAATGAATATTATGTTATTTGTAGATGAATATTATAATTGTATGAAATAAATTGGTGAAAATGAGTACTACGTTACTTCAGAATGAGTACTACATTATTTTCAAAATGAGTACCACGATATTTCAAAATAAACAATTATGTTTGAGCAAGAATGAGTATTACGTTACTTCATAATGAGTACTACCCGGATGTATCTATTTCTAAGTACAACCGGTTGTACCATATACTTTCTCACCATTTTTATGGACTTTCTTACAAAAAAAATTTTATTAAAAAAATATATGCTTATTTAAGTAGTTAGAAAATGCTACTCCCTCCGTCCCTTCATGTTTGTCTACTTTGGAATGGACACAAATACCAAGGCATGTGGGGACAAGGAAGAAGATTACATTTATACCCTTACTTTTGCTACTTTTGGAGATGGAGTACATGTGACGGCAGAAAAGAAAAAAGAGAAAGAACTTTTAAAAAGCAAAACTTTAAAGCCCATAACTTAATTATTACACCATCAAATCATTACTTTTCCGAATCTAGAATAATCTCATTCACCTCCTCATCGCAATCCTCTTCGGGCCTGTTTGGGAAGAGCGTCAGAGTTTAAAGTTAAAGATTAGAGTTAGAGATTAAAGTTAGAGTTTAGCTGTTTGCATCAGAGTTAGTGATTAGCTGTTTGATTTTTATCGTTTGGCGGTTACATTTTTAAAAAAGCTTATGCATGGTAAATTACTAAACTACCCAATTGAACATGTACTCTTGTATTTTAAAAGTTAGCTTATTTTGTATTGTTCTCGTGATTATTTTTACATTTGTTATTATAATTTTTTATTTTTAGGTTAGCAAATTGTTAAAATATTTTTTTTAGAGGGAATCATTAAGAAAAAATGATTTATTATACTTTTAGAATAGAACAACAGAGTAATATTTTAGTAGACCGTAAGAACTAAACATTATATTTTTTTAAAAAAATAAACTTAATAAGCTCTTATAAATGATTGCATATCGAATTTGATAAAAAAAAATCAAACATTGACTCTGTATCTCACCAAACTGTCTGCTATTTTATCTCTAAGCGAACTCATTGCGGATTCATTACTTCCTCTTCGATTACTACTACAACTTTCTTCATCATCTGAATCTTCCTCGAACTCATCATCTTCATCTTCAAACTCTGAAAAATCATAATCTTTGCTACCAGCATGCCGACGAATGTAGTTATGCAAAGTCATGCAAGCAATCACTATCAAAACCTGTTTGGGAAATGGATAATTTCTCATGAATTTTAACATAGCCCATTTATTTTTTAAAACACCAAATGCTCTTTCTATAACACTTCGTAAAGAAGAATGAGCTTTGTTGAATATCTCTTCTTTGCCTGATGGTGGTCTTCCTTGTCGAAAATCTGACAAATGGTATCTCTCTCCTCTATAAGGTCCCAAATAACCG
>OOIL02000294.1:414105-434381 GCA_900332095.2 Cuscuta campestris | reverse complement strand
ATATGTGTTCCATCAATTGCCCCAATACAATCCTGCAACATTGTAAGTTAAAAATTAATCACTTCATATTTTGTTATATTTGACTTATGTAAGATGTAACGTGTGGATGTCTACCTCTATGTGTGTATAACACAATTTACCTTAAAATGTGGCATGTATCTGCTATCATTTTTTATCTGTTCTGCAGTATCTTTAAATTGTCGATCAGATGGTTGAATCACATCAGAAGCCATGCCAATAATGGTTTCCAATACCATATTAAAGTATCTGCTAATTGTTTCTCCAGATCTTTGAAAACGTTCTTGAATTTCTCTATTTGACTCTCCATGCCCCAAAATATATACAAACATCGCAAGTGCTTCGATTGTTGACATATTAATTGAACCACTAAGTTCATACTTACTTTCTAAAGTATGAAGTAAACTAAGAAATATATCCTTTTTCATTCTAAACGCATTATAAAATCTCATGTCATGACCATCTAAAAGCTCTTTAACCCATGACTCACCACGTTGTCTTGAAGTGAAGCAAGGTGTTTTGAGAATATATTTGCGATAATACTCTTCAACATAATTCATCAATATGGTTCCTGAATGTGTCCACTTCAAATCTTCATTCAAAATGCTGGCTCGTAATTCGCGTTCTTCTATTTCATTTGAAACTCTAGATTTGGACCAAACATTGTGCATGTCAAAAATTAAATTTACAGGGGTGAAAAAAAATTGGAGTTTGTTTAAACAAAGGAGAGGTGAAAAAATTGTTAAATTTGCAGAATTAATATGCCAATAGTCTAATATACTCTACAATTTCTCACGCCTCTCCCAGTCTCTCTTGGTGCCAATGATTATACCATTTTTCAAACTTTTCTCCTTTCTCTCCCTTTCCTCTAACACTTTAACTCCCTCTTTCATTACCCATTTACATTATAAACAGCAAATTTAAAAAAAAAAACAGATTCTATTATACTAAAAAAACAGATTCTGAATCTTAAACAGCAACCCCGAATACATCACTCCACCAAGAAACACAACAGAGTCCAAAACTAAAATTGAATCTTTCAAGGCCAAGAAACACAACAGAGTCCCAATAAACATACAAATTTTAAAAAAACAGATTCTATTATATTACTATACCACTCAAATCATCTAAAATATTTTTTAAAATAATGAATTACAAACATGAGTAAAGAATTCTATGTGCTACAAAAATCATATTAGTAAAAAAAACTGAAATACTTACTTGCAAAGAATCTGAGGCCTCCATCGAGCTGCTCAAGAACCCTCTTTTTGTAATCCCCAAATCGTGACTTTATTCGGGAAGCATATGAGATTAGGCAGTAAGATTTCCCTCTAAAATTTTCATGGGTAAAAGAGTAAAATTGATCTCAATCGCTAAATTAGGGATAAGAACGCTGGAGGGTGAGAGCTTTCTGCGTTTAGCCGCGCGGAAGAGTCGGGAGGAGGAGAGAGACGAAGAACGCTGGAGTAAAATTAGGTCAAACAAACGCAAAAAATTCTAAACGCAGCGTTTGGGCTTTAAAACGCCAATACCAAACAGGCCCTTCTTCGGAATCTGGAACAATCAGATCTCTGTCACCATCCTCTAGATGATTTTCGCAGGTAGGAAATTCACCCTCCCCGGCGAAGGGCGACTCATCTGCTTTGAAGACAGTGGTTGCACCATCCATGCAGAGGCTTTTCTTCTCAAATTGTGTTTTGGGAATGATGAAGGCAGATTCCTAATCGGAAGACATGTCAAGTCCACTCCTCATATCAAAATCTAAGGTTTCTGAGAAGAAAAGATATGTGAGGAAGATTGAGAAGGTGATTAGATCAGTGCTGTAGAGGAGGAAGGGTGAGAAGGTGAAAAATCGACGATGAGACGAAGATGAGTGAGAAGCAATCGGCGATGGAAATGAACAGGAGTGAGAAGCAATCGGTGGAGGCGATGAAAAAGAGAGATGAGATGAGAGAAGATGAAAAGGATTAATTTTGGGTGGATGGAACGGGTGGGTGAGTGGGTGGGGAATTGATTGTAGTGGATGGAGTGAGAAAGGGTAAAGATGGAAAGTTGTAAATTAAATATTGCCAAATTAGAAAAGTGGACAAATATGAAGGGACAACCAAAAATGGAATACTGGACAAATACAGAGGGACGGAGGGAGTATTTTACTTTTGGCTAAAAAATGCTTTGGTACACCAAGGTGTACCCAAGATCCCCAATTTGCACTCTAAACCTATGTTCACCACAATTTTTTTTTGTTTGAATAAAAATATTTTTGTGTTTAAAATTTGTATGGTTAGATAAAAGTTGGGATACAACCGGGTGTACAACCCGGTGTACCCCACCCCTATCATTGTTTGCTTCTTTTTCATTCTCTTCTCTTTTTAATGAGTAAATTTTCAAAATAATCCTTTGTAATAATTAAGGTGTTTTCCCAAATCAGTCCTCAATAAGTTTTAATTACCTACGTGGTCATCTATAATTGAGATTTATTTTCAAGATGGTCCTTCATAAATAACATTACTCAAATGAGGATTAGTTGATGGTATTTTGGTATTTTTTTATCCGCTAAATTTAGAATTAATTCTTAAAATGATCATTTATAAAGAAATGCTTTCCCAAAATGGTTTTTTCCAAATTAAAGATGTGTATTTGATTTGAAATTTAAAAGAATTTTTTATAAGTTTTAAATAATTCATGAATTATTTATAGTCAATGTGTTTTTCAATTTTACACTTAGTTGTACAGAAATAATTGTTTCGAGAATATATTTTGCCATGAAATTGAATTACAAAGTACCTATTTTGAACCCAAAGCTTTGAAAGCCAGAATTCTTCTATTATTGTTGATTGGAGAAGGAATGAGATGGAGTTAATTCGGGAAGAAAGAGTCCAAGATTTCTCGAGTCTAAATAAGACATGAATTGATCGCATAAAATAAGCTAGTGTGCAAGGAAGAATTGATTTCTCCGTCTAGGTGGCAATGCTAACATGCCACATATTACACATGTCAAATTCTTAAAGTTAAAAATCTCAAAGTTATACGAAGTACGATAATTGATAAAATTTGCCTTCGAATTTCATAATTATATATATGATTCAAGTGGTGCAAGTGTGACAATCTATGACTGATATAAGTTGATAAAAACTTATCCTCAATAAATTCAGATCAACCCGTTCGACCTACCCGCAAAAAAACATGTGAATTGGAAAAGGTGCACAGTTCACAGCGTATGTTAACCATATGTGAACGGGTTGTTAAAGAACATGGATACATTATACATTCATAACACCAGGGTGGTTCCCTTGATTTATTTTTGTTGAAAAGGGACAACCACCTATTGGGACTTTCAGACAAATGGTTAAGCAAATGAGAACACATTCATTTCTTGCATGAACATAGACCGATACGTAACTAAAAGTTTGAAACCACAGGGGAAGGACCAAGCTCTGCCATCGTTCGAGATCAAAGATGACATTTCATGTACCTCAGGGAAGAAAAAGAAAGAAAGATGTATCACAGATTACTTAGCCACACTGCTCTTTCTCTTCCATCTTCTTCTTCATCTTGTACTGCAATGTGGCTGGGGCACAATCTAGTGGTGTCTCACCTGAAAAACAATCAAAAGTGCAATTTTTAACATTATGGAAGTCATTACTTACCAAGAAACTGCATATTTTGTGTTGTCTGCTTGGCTGGTCTGAGCCATCTTGGACTGCACAAGTCTAAAAATAGGGCAGCTCACAATAATTTTGGCTCGGAAGACATTACAGATGGTTGGAACTGATCCAATGTGATCCTTGGCCAAGCAAATGATCAAAATTCAAACAGCTTGAGTTTTATGTAGATGTTGTGCTTACTTACCTTGTGAATTTTTGTAATGCAAACTTGCTCCGCTTTCCATGAGGGCAAAAGCTATATCGGTTCTATTAAAAACAGCTGCCTGCATAGTACACCCTTTACTATTGTCGTTTCTAAATCTTTTTGACAAATATTTTTTGATGTTCTTACAGATAACAAAGAGACATGGAGAGGAAGAGTGTACCAGATGTAACAAAGATGACCCTTGCTTGTCATGATAATTCGCATCCACTCCCTACAAGGTTGAAATGGGCTTTAAATAACAATAATTATGATTTTCATAATAATTATGATTTTAATGGTAATAATAACTTATTTGACTTAAGAATGATGATGATGATGATGATGATGATGATAATAATTTCTGTAAGAAAGAGAGCGGAAGAATACCTGACTTAAAAGTCTCTTAGCAGCAGCTGTGTCACCATTTTTTATCGCCTCCCTCATGCCCTAAACAATATTTTTTGTCTCAAAATTCGGGTATGTAACAATTGGGTGTAGGATGCTTAAGTTAACATGCTATGAAATCAAGGGATAGCGCTTTACCTCCCCACTAACTTCATAATCCCCAAGAATTTGTCCCGGACCAGCAGAACTTGTTACTTGACCAAGACCGAATAATCTGGTTTGATTAAGAGTAACAAAGGATAAAGCTTGTTGCCAGATACGATAAAGCTTATTGTGTGTAGTATACAAATCAAGAATTCATGCAAGCTGAAATGCTCCATTATCCAATTACGTAATTATCTTTTCCTGGGTGACACCACCTAGTGAGAAAGGCTTGATTGGTGTAGGTAATTATATTTCCCAATTAATGAAGAAGAAAACAATGCCAGAACTTTTAATAAAAGAGTATTTAATTATCTGCAGTTTAAACAACTTACTAAAAGAACAAAGGAAGAATACAGCAGTCTCCATGTATAGCAATGAGTAAAATCAGTATAAACCCCTTCATTGAATGAAGAAAGAAGGAATGCAGGCATTACTGCTGTCGTTTACTTAAAAAATAGATATTGTGGTTATATATACAATGATAAAGATGTGGAATATATATTGGCAGACAAATGCATTGACCTAGTGAATCATGTAAACATATCACCTACCCCTGCTTATTGTTTGATGACGATTCTCTGGTCTTTGGCAATGTGTTCACCTTTTTTGGTTTTGGATTTGTCTGAACTGTAACCACAGAAGTAGCTGTACCCTGCTGGAATGAAAATAAAACTGTAAGGTTATAAGATATGTTCAAATGCACTTAATCAACAAAAAAAATCCTTTCCTGCAAGCTAACTGAACCAGTTTCCACTTGCGCTTCACAAATGCATAAAGGCATTCCGCATTTGCACACTGATTTGCTTGGCATGGAAAATTGCTTTTCGCACTGAGCATTTTCAGCATCTGAAACTTGACCAACATTTAATCTTGAAACTGAATCCACAATATTACTGACTTCATCTGATGAAGATGGTGCTTCGGTCCCAACGAATCTAATCAGAATGAGATTTACACATGAGTAGAGTGTGCAGGTGTTAGATGTTTTGGACAAACAGGTGAGCATGAACAAGTATTTTTCAAGCCTCAACACGAATAATTAAATATCAAATTGGAACTTATAAATAATCCTACCTCAGACTCCTTTTAATCTTCCTACTTATGGTTTTTGTTCATTGTAAACTAGCCTTTCTAAACTAATCTTTAGAACACAATTCCATACAAAGTCAAACAAGGAAGATTAAATGGTGAAAAAGAGAGTACAAACACAAACCCCAAGAAAAAGAAACAGAAAATTATAAAAGCTGAAGGTGTCTGCTTATTAAGATGTCACGCATGACAATTGACAAACAATTTAGCTAGTCTCATACTTAAAATTAGTGCATCAAAAGACTCTAGTTCAATTTCATGTTAGCCTTGAGAAGAAAACTTTCCATCTCTACTTTTACTATCCATTTAAAGAAAAAGAGTTCATGGTTTCAAAATACAACTTCCATCCCATAAAAAGTATCCTTACAACAAACAATGTTTTAGTTTATGTAAGGAACAACTATTAGAAATCATCATATAATTAAGATGTGTCTATATTTTTAGATTTCACTTGTTGGCCTAAACACATTTAGCACACTCACTTCTTTTATAATAAAAAGAGTAAATATCATGAAAGATAGATTCTTTTATTAAGATTGGAGTCTTTTTGGGACAAAGATAACTTTAGAAACAAGACTCTTTTTAAGGGAAGGAGGGAGTAATAACTAATACTCCCTACAACCCCAAATAATATGATATTTGACTGCAATTATTTTTAATTTGGCTTATTTGAGTATTGGTGTAAAATTTAAGATTAAAATTACATATTTCAAAACTACATAAAAATGTCTTTGAAACAAGAGGTGACATGGTTATGTTATTTTAACTAATTGCATATTAAACCTAGATACGTATATCCGTTGTGCATGAGATGCTCTCTATGGCTACCATTGCAGTGTTGCATCACAAGTTTGAGATACAGCCAAGCACTCTGAATCTGCTTAGCCTTTTTTCTGCCTTGATAGCATGCTTGTTTCTAATCAATGAACTAATGAATTCATTGTCATCTACTACTATCAAATATTTTCCTATTAGCAAAATGTAAGCACATAAAAGAATGCATGGCGCATAAATGAGTGATCAGAGGATTATCAATAATTAACTCACAAAACACTAGTCTCTTTGCTACTGCGGAGCAGACTGCAATTTACAAAAGACAGATGTGGAATTATACCTAGGGGCATCATTAAAACATTCAGCACAAACTCTGGTCGGTGTATGAATACCAAAATGTGGTAAGGCCTGAAAATATTGAGAATAAAAAATAAAAAGAAAAACAGAAGTATATATAAATTTTGTACCAGCACAAATCAGAACATTCATAGCTGTAAATTAGATACCATCTGGCTTGCGGAGTGTTCAGCACAAAAAGTCCTCCCACAACATCTGCAATGATGCTAAATAACAAAAACCCAAATAAAGAAAGGCATACTCAGGGAATTGCATAAAACTGTGCACTACCATTAAGTAAAAAGGGAAGCACCTTGATTAAAACTAGAAATAAAATGTTCAAACATTATAATTTGAATTAGAGCAAGAAATGAAAAAAAGCATGGACAACGATAGGTATACTGGTAAAGCCAACATAATATGAGTACTATAAAACAGGCTCAATATATTGATTATAAGTCTGACATAGTGATATAGTCAGTATGGTAGCAAGTAGGGACATGCATAGCTAACCAGCTTCAACAGATACGCGAGGCCCGTCTATTTTATGATTTGCATCTCACAGGTACAACGAAGCAGACCTGCAGATGCTCCGGTGTGACAGCCCATACTAGTCAGGATATTCCAAAAGACATCCATGAGAATTGGCATTAAGCTTCGTACATGTCGCGAGACATCTTTACAAAAGCCTCACAACCCAATTCTTCAGGCAGGACAACTTGGGGCATTAGCCCTTCACACAGTGTCCTCTCAACCGAACAAAGAAATTGGTTAAGGGTATAAGTTGTAGTTAGAAGTGTGTGATCACTCGTAGAGTTGTATGACTCATCATACATTGAACTAAGCCAACAAAGTTCAATTCCATGTTATACCTACTAAGGCGTACCGGGAGGAGCGAATAGGGATAGGATCCCAAGCTTAATATAATAGTCATCAAAGTCATGGCTAAGTATTCACTTTCTCGATCGCATCAAAGAATTTAATACTTTTTGCTAACTGCTTTCATACTTTATCCTCAAATTCTTTTGAACATTTGTTGGGACATAAATCTGAGTAGGACAAATGTTCCAAAAACTAGTAACTATAAATGCACCTGCTCCGTGAATTGAGGAGACCAAGCATTCAATTAGCAATCAATACACTCAATACTCATTAAGGAGCAGGTGGAAATACTTCCTCATCAAACAAGTACACACCCAATGCAAGTCCAGTTGCATATGGTGTGTCACACTTTGACTTTGGATTTAGTGCTCTAACTCCTCTAAGAAATGATTAGAGGGGAAAAGCCCCCCATTTAAAGAACAAAAAATTGATAGCAGAAAAGAAAAACAGATGATCCAGTTTGGAAGGAGAAGAGACAACTCTACTCCAGATCAGATGATCATAATAAGAAACACGTTCGAAAGGGGGGAATCGGGGAAAGAAGAGAATCGTAGGGCACCCGTCTCCGGAAGGCGCTGAAGCTGCATTTGCAGACGTCGCAGCGGGATGCTTCCTGGAAAGGCGGGGGTTCCGACGACATTTTCCGACGTGAGATAGCCTCCCTTCCAGTCTTCCACCCACTATATCCCGTAATCCACCTTTTCTGAAGTTCGCTTTTCCGCCTTACCGTAGGCTACTTTTTTCCAAGGATGTAAGAGTATGTAAATTGAAAAAACATACTCCCTCCCTCCTTGAGTGTTTGTCCACTTTCACTTTTGCACACCATCCAATGCACTTCTTTAATCTATTTTATCTTGTAATTTGTATATTAAAAAATTATAAAAATTATATATTAATAATCTATATGTTAAGACGAATCAAACAAGATCACACATGACTATTTTTAGGCTTACACATTGAGAGAATTTGATAAGCTATACCGGCATTCGGTTCAATTTATTTTTTCTGCTTATAATATAATATTAATATAATCAGATCAGATTAGATAAAAAATAGTTTTTATTTTAATTGTAATCAGATCAAATTAGATTAGATCTGCAAAAAATTAGATCAGATCAAATCAAATCAATCGAAAGGAACGCAGCCTTAGTATGGAAGGTGTGTGCTGGGTTGTAAAAGTGTAAAACAAACGAATACTCCGTAGTTTTGATTCGATTCGTGATTCGTATTCAAAATCAATGATTCATATTCAAAAAAATATGAATTAGAATATAAATATTTATTAAAATTCGAAAGAAAACAAATACATATATGAACGTATATAAATTCGATTCGATATGTTAATGAATATATTCAAATTTAAATATAAAAATTTATACCTAATATATTTGCTTCACATAAAATACAAAGCATAATACATAGAGCACTCCGTAAGAGAAAGATTTACCCACACACAGCCTTCCCATATCCTACTTTTGTGGGATCTAACTAGGTTGTTGTCGTTGACATGTCATTTGTAGTATAAAATTGTTTCATAACTTATAGGGTATTAATTTATGGAGCTATAAAATGTAAAAAAAATCATTGTTTGTATTTTATAAAAAAATACGAATACGAATAGAATATTTGAATTTAATATCAAATCGAATACGAATAGTAATAATTATTCGACAGAAAAAGGAATATGAATATGAATAATGGTATCATTTTTGAAATAAAAAAAAGCGTTGACTAGATGCCATAGAAATACAAAGTACAAAATTATAAATTGTGGTACATTTCTAAAAATCACACTTAGGGCCTGTTCTTTAGGACTGGAAAAAAAGTGTTAGATGTTTGAAGAAACTAGAAAAAACTGGAAGGAACTGGAAGAAACTGGAAGGAACTGGAAGAACTGAAAGAAACTGAAAGAAACTGGAAAAAACTGGAAAAAACTGGAAGAAACTGGAAGGAACTGGAAAAAACTTCAAAAAATTAGAAAACCTAAGAAAACTATAGAAACATTTATTTTAAATTCTTGTTGTTATAAATTATTATTATTATTATTATATTATTATTTTTATTATTATTATCATCATCATCACGTTATCTTAATGAATGCATTTAAGATACAAAAAAAGTATTGTTATTTTTTAAATATAAAAAACTACTTTTGCAAAAAAATAATTATAATATAAAGTTAGCATAAATATAAAATATATTAAATTTTAAAAAGTCTTTGTGGTTATATTGCACCTCAACTTATTTATGCAGTATTTATTATAAATAATATATTTGTAATTATAATTTATATATTACAAGATTTTGTTTTAAATATCAGACATGTCACATAATGTAATCAAACCTATTATTTCTTTCATGATTGACATTTTATTTTCATTAAAATCCTATTTTTGGAATAAAGACATAGAACTTTTTTTGTTTTTACATTTTTTTATGTTTTACTCCTATTTTAGTCTTTTTCTCTAAACTATTTTGACTTAATTCTTTTTATAAAAATTAGAAAAATGAGCAAATTTTAAGTAATAAAGGAAAAGCTGAGAGATCTTATATAAAGTTAGATTAATAAAACATTCAATATAATTATTTTATCCATAATTTTTTTAATATAATTTAACATATTGATGTTTTCCTGTGTTATCATGTAGACTAACATACAAAAAATTGTCTTATTCATATTAAAAAGTTGAAGAAAAAAATAATGAATGTGAATCGTAAAAATAGTGAGATGAAAAAAAATTATAAACTATAGTTATGAACATAACAGTTGTAATAATAATAATAATATTAATATTAATAATAATAATAATAATAATAATAATAATAATAAACTGGAAGAAACTGGAAGGAACTCGAAGAAACTAGAAGAACTGGAAGAAACTGGAAGAAACTGGAAAAAAGTGGAAGAAACTGGAAGTTAATAGTTCAAGCTCTAAAGAACAGGCTCTTAGAATTTTATTATTTCACTAAGTACCACCACGACGTCTTCGTGGTTGCATATCCATGTTATTAGTGAGACGAGTGCTCACTGAAGGACCCACATGAGATCTTTGGCACATATTTGGTCGCACTAATTCCTAATCAAGATTCGGCCATTCCATTTGATTTGGCATTGGCATTACACTTTCGGCATATGCATTCAGGTAGCTCTGAAGTGAGAACACTGATGGAATGGGATTATCAACTGTGATGCTGTAGTAATGACACATGGAATAAATATGGATACATGGCATGTGCAATGTGGCCCATTTCCCCCAACTACACATTTTTTGGCGCAGTTGAATGACAATCTCCTCTACTCGACCGGCAGCTCCAGTGTTCCCAAGAACATTGACCCGATGAATACCCTATTGCGGATGATGAGGGATAACAAGGCAAAGCAAACGATTGTCTTCCATACGTCTGACCTCGTTCCAAATATATTTTGGAAACTTATACCCTGCTTGTAGCCATGCAAATCCAGCCGTTCTCCTTTCCGCAAATAATTTGACTAATCGCTCGTAGGATGTCTTCACGATAGCATATATGGGAAGAGACCAGCAACCCTTTAGCACGTGATTGAAGCTTTCGGAAAGATTAGTGGTCAAGATTCCATACCGAGCCCTACCATCGCAACATAGTGCCCATTTGTTTAATGGTAAAGCCATCAACCAGTCATGTGCCTCTGCCTGTTGTGACTGTATATATTTGTTGCATAGTTTGATGAAATTCATACACGTCAGGGGTACTTGCAGCATGATATATCAATGACTTCAGCTTCTTGCTGTTGAGCTTCTTTTGGAAATTACTATGCAGGTGTCGGAGGCAATATCTCCAGGTGACACGATGTTTCCTTATCAGGGGGACTCTGTTGAAAGCTACATCAATTCCCCCATGCCTGTCTGAAATGAAGCACACCGGCATATTAACGGGAACTACATGATGCATTAAATGCATCATGAACTAGATTCAACTTTCCCCGTCTTCTTTGTCAACAAGGGAATAAGCTAACGGGAAAATCTTGTAATTTGATGTCATTGCGACTGCTAGTAACACGACCCCCTTATATTTTCCGTGTCGACGTCCTGCGTGTACATAGACACGCATCCAGATACTTCAGACTCATCTGAAGAACTCTCATCACCAGAAGTCCTAACGTAAGTCGGATCATCGCGGTCACTTTCGTCATCACGTTCATGTGCCACGTTAGACGGTCCCGCCTCATCCCACGAAAATTGTTGTGCACCCCATTGCTGATGTGTGTGTTCTTGGAGGTGTGGTTGTTGTTTCTCCACCTGAACATCTTCCTCCAATCGCTCTGCCTCTAGGTACACCTCAACTTCATCGTATTGCTTGGTGGCCTTTTCAACAAAACACCCCCATGTTCTTTCTTCAGAAATTCGAAAGGGCGGGAAGCAGCATACACTCAATCTTTGTATTTGGGATATTTCCCCCAAATTTTCTTGATGGAATTAAGATCATCTTCACCGATGGCAGCGAGAGTTCTTTTTGAAGGCATCCTCGAATGAGACTTGAAGATCAAGGACAAATGCTCTGTTTGCATGCAATGAGTACTCCACCTCATTGTGCTCGATTTTGAACTCTCCGTTCCAATGGGCTAGAAGGATTAAACTCCCATCTGAGGCCTTTTTTTTCAAATGTAAGAAAAAGTGCTATGAGTAATACGTGAGAATATATTTCAGTGAGATATTGAAGAATTTTATGTGGTGAGACAAAGAGAGATATGCCCTAAATTAATAGTATTGTGAGATGAGGTAGCTAAGAGGGAATGGTTGTAGGATTTTTTTAGTGTTGGGTGAGAATTGAGTGGTTGTATGGTTTATTTTCAGTCTTAGGTGGGATTTGATGGTTGAGTTATTTTTTTATTGTTAAGTAAGGTTTGAGGGTGCATGATTTTTTTTACTTTTAAGTGAGATTTGAATGGTTGTAGGTTTTTTTAGTGTTAGGTGAGAATTGAGTGGTTGTAGATTTTTTTTACTTTTAAGTGAGATTTGAATAGTTGTAGGTTTTTTTAAGTGTTAAGTGGGAATTGAGTGGTTGTAAATTTTTTTTCAGTATTAGCTGGGATTTAATGGTTGAGTTATTTTTTTATTATTAGATACAGTATAGGGTAAATGGTGCTTGCATGCATTTTCTAACCACAAAATGGTAATGGAATTATGTGTTTGATAATAAGAAATCACCTTACATAGCACCCTAACTCACCCTAAATTACGCATCTAGCACTACTCATTGTTTTTAACAAATTTAGCACTTTTTTAGGGTCAATCCTTTCCTATCATGCCCTTTAACCTTTTTTCTTTTTCTCATCAAAAATTACGGCACTCCCTAGGCCGCACGTACTCTTCTTGCGCTCGGCCACACGTTCTCCTTCAGTCGCCCGCCATCATGCGTCCTCAGGCCTTCTCCCACGATCTGGGCCGATCAGCAACGGCAATCATCAGGTTATCTCCGCCTTCTTCATCGATGTGGCTAATCATTTTCTCTTCTCCTTCAATGTTTAATTTTCATTCCTTCATCCCTTTTCCATGTATTTTTAGTTTTAATTATTGTGTTTTATTCGTACTGAAGATTAGGTGGTGTGAAATCAATTTTGAAATACCTAGTATTTGTTCCTTTTGAAAAATTAGGTCTTTTGAAAGGCATTGTGATTTTGGCAGTGTTAAGATTATGTGCTATGGTGTGGGCAGTGAAGATTAAATGCCTAAATGTTGTCCTGCATTTTTAGTTTTATTTATTTCCTTAATCCTAAATATCTGAATTTGGTTCTTATCCTTAAAAAAATTTTGCATGTCAAAAAATTAAAAAATAAACTTACCTAAAATAATCCCACCTTTCATTTATTTTCTAAAAATATGTATTTTCAAAAAATCCTATTTAGTGGCCGTTAGTTTTTTAACGGCGGCCCAAAACTTGCACACATGCAGAAAGGTGAGATTAATTTGTATTTGTTTAATATTCTGAAGTTTGCAATGTGACTANATATATATATACGATGTGTTTTTGTATTCACCACCTCCATTAAATCCAGCATTTTCATCGCATATTAGGTTATACATCTATTCTTTGAGTTCATTCCTTTATTTAATTTAATTGAATATTTTCTCTTTTATTATTTAAAAGGAGCATCACAGATGGGTCCAAATTTGACGATATTGCTACGTGTTGATGGGACATGGGATACTCATGGAAGCTTTATATTGTGGCAGTGTAGATATATTCTGGCAGTGTAGATATATTGTGGCAGTGTATATATTGTGACATTATATTTCAGGCATTGAATTTTTGGCAGTGCATATATTGTGGCAGTGTATTTCAGACATTGAATTTTTGGAAGTACATATTGTGGCTAACATTATGGCAATGGATATATTGTGGCAGTGTAGATATATTGTGGCAGTGTATATATTGTGACAGTGTATTATATTATACTCCAAAAATTCAGAGTGGAAGTGTATATATTGTGACAGTATATTTGTCATTATATTGTGACAGTGTATATATTGTGACAGTATCTATTCTCTTAATCTCTGAGTAGTTTTTCTCTCATTTTACAACACGTTATCAGCATGAATTTGCTCAAAAATCTCAGAATCCTTGTTATTCTCAGAAGGTATATTTATTTAATTTTCTTCATAAACAAACTAAAATATTTTCTTAGAAACTATGAGAAGTATGCTCTGTGATTGCCCGAATTGTGGCAGTGTAGATATATTGTGACAGTGTATATATTGTGGCATTGTATTTCAGACATTGAATTTTTGACAGTGCATATATTGTGGCAGTGTATTTCAAACATTGAATTTTTGGAAGTACATATTGTGGCTAACATTATGGCAGTGTATATATTGTGGCAGTGTAGATATATTGTTGCAGTATTCTCGAAAACTATGCTTCTAAATTACTTCCTCCGTCCCGATTTATAGTGTACATTCACTATTCACAAGGTCAAAATTCATTCACTTTCTTTCTCTATTTTCATCAGCAATTTGATAAAATAAAGTATTATTGTCACTACTAGTTTTGTAGATTTTTGATGTAATATTTTAATATGTAATTTTTATTTTTTAACTTTATGCCATTTGTCATATAAAATGATTTGATAACAATTTCAATCAAACATCGTAAACCGGAAAAAGCATTATGAATTGGAATGGAGGGAGTAACATTGTTTATTAAACAAGTTTACATCTGTACAAGTTAACAGAGATTCAATAAACAAATTGCAAACATTACACCAACAAAATGTCCAATGGCTCAAATACAAAGAGAAAGATGAAAACATTACACAACACAAGAAATGCATATAACAATTGCACAGTTCTCAACTTTTGCAGCCATCTTCTAGAACTTCTTTAGTGCGAGGTCTTTTTTGTGGCGGTTCATTTTCAATGATGGCGCCACCATCTTCAGTTTCAAGGGTTGGAGATGGCATACAACCAGAGGGAGAAATGCTGGCCGGAGAGGATGAAAGAATCTGGTCAGAATCTATACACGAACCCATCTGGCTTGCATCGCTACAGCCAGCTTTCTGTTGCTCCTCAAAGATCTTCTGCAAATACCTTGCGTGTTCCTCGATTCTTGACTGAAGGGCTCTCTGTACCTGAAATCAGATGCAGAGTGAGTAACAGAAAAAAGAATGTAGACTGAAAATTCCATAAATACCCTTCTACTCTTAAGTACACGAGAAGATTCAATAGCTGGGAATGTGTGCTCTGCGACATCTGTGCTTCTGGAGTAGGGGGAGTACTATTACTAGGGCTGATATATGTAAACCTTTTAACCGTAACTTAGCACTACCTCCAGTTGCTCGTGTAGTTGTTTCTGAACTTCCATTTGCATTCTTAGAGCTTCCAGGACTTGAATGTTCCTGAATATCGAAAAAACACATTTGACACTTCGGGAACATGATGATAACCAGAGAGAGAGAGAGAGAGAGAGAGAGCATAAATGTCTACCCTTTCCCCTTTCCTTCACTTGCTTTACTGATAACAGTTGCTTTCTTATCTTCAGTGCTGGAAGTCTTTTTATCTGTGTGTGAGAGAAAGAGAGAATTCAATAAGGTAAGCTACACACACAGACACAAACTGGAGAAACTCTAAGAAAAAAAGATGGAGTCTTCTCTCTCTTTTTTTTAAAAGAAAAAAAACGTACAGTAGTAATTTATAATACAATCATATAGCTGTGTGGAAAAAGGTTAAGAAGTGCAGAAAATTTATCCTACTCTGAAAAATAGTGTAAATCCACCTTTCATATCTTACCTAAGCAATTCCTTTCTAGTTATAAATAATGAGCACTCAAGATGCACTTAGTGAATAACTTATAAAATAGGGAGCACTGAGCATATAGGTTTTTTTAATGAATAATGGCAATGCACTTAGTGAATAACTTATGATTGTTATGACAATGCACTTAGTGAGCAACTCATTTGTTCTTCATAATTAGTTGTACCGATTATATTAGTGAGCATAAATCTCTCCGCTGAATTAGTTGTACCAACTCTAGGCTGTAGAACTACTCTAAAAAGTTGATACAGAGTTCTTCATAATTACTTACAAAGCGACAATCTAAGATATGGGAAAGTGAAATTCGGCTCTATCGACACTTAATGAAAAAAATATCAGGAATGCGGTAGAAAGACATATTTAGAGGATTGTGAAACACATGTGAGAAAATATGCAATTAGTGCCTCAAAGGAAATTAAATGGGTCCCTTAATATTAGATTAACATTTCCTTAGTCCAAACAGAAGCTGTAACAAAAGATATCACCGAAAAATGTATTACCTTCACTTCTTTCAGGCATATACTTTGCAAGTCTGTATTTCTGCATAAAATATTTTAAATAATTGTTCGCATATATTTATTAACATTAAACATTAGATACGCAAGGGAGCCTTCTAATTTACCTGGAGGTGGCTTTTCACATGATAGATAGTCAAACCTTCAACATTCATTAGTTTCAAAACCGCCTTTGGGGTTGCCTCTACATATATTACAATATGAAATATAAGCACAGGCTGATTTGTTTTTTAAATGAGGTGAAAACTTTTGAACTTGGACAAGCAGTAGAAGAAAATTTCGGCAAAGAAACATAACTTACTTTCAGGCCCATCAAGTTTCTTGACAGCCTCCATAAAACAATCATGAAGCTCAGGCGTCCATCTCATCCGTTGTTTATGTGAGCCAACAGATTGCTGAGCTGATAGTTTTTCACTAGGCAATGTACAGGAGATGTTATTCTGGTTTGCAGTCATATCACTGCATTGCTGAATTAATGCTTGTGGTTCTTCATATATTTCCTAAGTCCAAAACATTTCATACCAATCCAAGGATGTAAGTACTACTACGTACTAATCAAGAACCACTAACGCTGCAATTGGCTATTTTAAGCTTGGCCTAAGGGGAAAGCCCTTGATAAACTGTAATTCCGCATTCGGAGCTCCACTATTGAGTTCCAAATAGCATAAACAATAAATAGGTAATCTGAATGGAGAAATTCAAAATTCATTGAGCTAAAATAAGCTTGTGAAATTAGAAGCTGTATAAGATTATTAGAAAATGGACCCCGGGTTCCCAGCTCAAAGTGTTCAGATTTCATAGCCAGTAAGCCTAAACTATCTAACCACTAAGCCCTTGTCTGGTTGAAGACTATGAGCTTTTTGGGTGGAAGGGGTGGGGAGTGGTAGAATGAAGGAGGGATTGCACTAGGTTGGAAGAGTTAGGGGAGGAAAGTAGAGAAGCTATACTCCTCCGAACTCCTCATATAACAATAATTATACTCCCTCGATCCTACTAAGTTTGGTACATGGGTGTTGAAATTCAAAATAAGGAAAAATGAAATTGTGTGGTTGGTAACTATATATAAAGCATTGATAAAATAAGGATCATTTTGAATCAAACAGAGGTGATAGATCTCAGAAAGGACGAAGAATCTGGGGCAAACAAAAATGGTAAAAAGGGCCATAGATAGTAAAACAAAGGTAGTATGAAATATTAAAAGATACGCTCCCTTTGTCCCACAAAAAGAATCGTGTTTCTCTACAAATTTTGCCCCATAAGTTAACAACAACAACAACAACAACAACCCAGTTGAATCCCACAAAGTAGGGTCTAGGGAGGGTGTGTGCGCGCAGACCTTGCCCCTACTCGAAAGTAGAGAGGTTGTTTCCGAAGTGACCCCCGGCTCACGTCAAAAGATGCCCCATAAATTAAAAGGGTTTAATTTCAAGAGAAGATGCTAACATTTTTTAATAACAAAAAATATGTCAAACTAGTTAAATTTACTTAAACCATCAATAAAAGAAAAACAGTCATATTTGATTATTCTCACAAGTTCTACTTCACAAAAGCTAAAATGTTGTACATTTGTGAAATAGGAGTCGTCTTATGGGACAGAAGGTGTAATATTTTTCTATAATCCTTCGTAATGATTAAGCACCACTCCTTCATTGAACCAAACAAAACATCTCTATAAACTCTTCTATGTTCCTCCCCTCCCTGCTCCACATTTCTCCTACCCTACCCTCTTCACTTTGAACCAAAGCCTAGAAGTTATGCCGTAGTATATGTGTATCAGGTAGGGAACAGAAATGATTTTTTTGTATAAAGCATCCTATCAATAAAGTCGGTGTTTGTATCTCGGAACATATAAAATTTTCTCAATACTTACATCAATCCGCGGGTTCTCTCCATCGCTACCAATCACAATGTGAAGTTCATCTGACAATAATTGCAACTCCATTTGCTCAGTAAGATGTAAACTATCAAGTCCACAGTGTTCATGATTAACACTTCCATCTGAACTGCCTCCGTGAATATTTTGGGAACTTCTCAAACTACCCTCGGAAGGGCCCCGACAACTTTGAACAAGAGATGAAGAGTCTCTTTGAACAAATGATGAAGAGTCTGAAGACAGATTGGTGAAATTCGGAAGCTTCCGAGGTGAAGGATCCGGAAGAAATGGCAAACTCTGTAGACGAAGGGTAGTTTCTAAACTAGATGAAGACGACAAGTGCAAACTAGTACAAAACAAAGAAGAACGAGAGAAACTGCTCTGAGGTTGCTGAATATGAGCATCAAAACTGAATGAACTACATTTAATGGGATGTGGAGAAACTTCCGGGGATTGTTCTGTAAATTTATGTAAAAATCAGGAAAGTTGTTAGGCTTAGAGCCTGATAAGCAACCATCTGCCAGCAAGTGTTTTAATGACTCACCTGATGATACATTGTGGGTATCAGACATGGGGGTACAATGAGGTTCAGAAACTTCATCTCCCGGTTTACAGTGTTTCCCAGGTAGAATCATGTGTTTCTTCTTCATCATCATCATCAAAATAAATGCATCAGAAAATGTCCTAACCACTCAAATTGAAAAACAATATCATGCATATATACAGGGGGAAACAGATTGCCGCTTTCCACCAGGGTGCAGCATATAGTTCTACATCCTTTATAGCCCAGAATACTACTTTCTTCCTCCCAATTTGTTGTGCTTTTTTAGGCTGGGCACAATGGTAAAGAAAGTTAAAACTGGAACCACATAAAGCTTGCTATAAATGGAAACAGGCACACAAATAATTTGCCTAAAGCGCCAACAACATGAAATTCGAAGATCTAATCAGGTGCAGCTGTAAATGATGCAAATAAATCACAAACCAATGAGTCCATTTTATATACCAGACACCCCCAATACCTGGGGAGATGGAGAAGATCCACTCCGACGGAGAAGAAACACAAGGTTTGGCAGCTCCTCCTCCGTCCAATTCATACCCTGGCGGAGCCAAATGTCTAGTTAGGAGCTTGAGACATTAATTAATGATTGGTATGTGGCAGCTTTGTGTCACATTGGCGAAGTCTTTTTCATACGGCTAGTGCTCTTGCTATTCTCACTCCCTCGCCAGCCCTAGACCTGGCAAAACGGTAGGTCAGATCGGGTTCAGGTTCGGTATATTTGCGTTCGGGTTATTTCGGGTTCGGGTCATTTCGGGTTCGGGTCTAAGAGTGTTTGTTCATTACCTAGAGTTATCGGGTTCGGGTTGACCCAACGGGTTAAGAGACGTATTTAAAAATTAAAATTTTTGCTATTTAGAGATCATGTGATCCGATCATTATTCAAAACAAAGAACGAAATCATAAAAGTTTGCAGTTCTATTTGCAACATACCAAAAGAGAATTGCAATATATCCAAAAAAAATCACCTTTTTGCAGCATATCAAAAAAATTGCAGTAGATGAAAAAAAATGAAGATTCTTTCAACATACCCAAAAATATATATGCATTATAAAAAATTTTGATTCTTGCGCCATACCAAAAAAAATGAAAAGAATTAAAACTTGAGTTACATGAGGAGCAATTGAAGACGATGAAAGAGGATTAAAAATTTCACTATTGATCTTGTGTCTTCTCACCATTTTGATTGAGTCGGCATCTAATATCGACGAACGGTGGAAGAACGATATATATATATATATATATATATATATATATATATATATATATATATATATATATATATATATATATATATATATATATATATATATATATATATATATATATATATATATGGGCTGGTTCAAGTGAGAATGCACCTTGGTGAAAGAAATAAGAATAAAATCTAGCCTTTGGATCGGATGCATCGTGCGGCTCAGATTGCATCCTGCACTCAGATTTTGAGATAGTGCATTTTCAAAGGATTTTGATGCATTTCGACATGATGCATTTTTAACCCATTTTGGTGCACCTAATTTTGATGCAATCTTGACCCTTAGATCTCA
>OOIL02000294.1:386844-413995 GCA_900332095.2 Cuscuta campestris | reverse complement strand
ATATATATATATATATATATATATATATATATATATATATATATATATATATATATATATGGGCTGGTTCAAGTGAGAATGCACCTTGGTGAAAGAAATAAGAATAAAATCTAGCCTTTGGATCGGATGCATCGTGCGGCTCAGATTGCATCCTGCACTCAGATTTTGAGATAGTGCATTTTCAAAGGATTTTGATGCATTTCGACATGATGCATTTTTAACCCATTTTGGTGCACCTAATTTTGATGCAATCTTGACCCTTAGATCTCATAATCTAAAGCACCAGATTCATTCTTATTTCTTTCATAAGATCGCATTCTCACTTGAACCAAAATCTATATATATATATATATATATATATATATATATATATATATATATATATATATATATATATATATATATATATTAAATGAATATATAAAACTAAATAACTAATAAAAATAAGCAATTAAGTGTATAACCCGTCGGGTCAAACCCGACCCGACCCGTTCTGAACCGAAAATTTAACGGGTCTTCGGGTTCGGGTCATTTCGGGTTCGGGTCGCAAAATCCATGTTCAAAACTCGCTAATTTCGGGTCGGGTTTCGGATTACTAACGGGTCGGGTCAAATTTTGCCAGGTCTAGCCAGCCCTACTCTACAATAACTATACCATACACACCCCAAACCCAAGCTTAACCGACCCGACCAACCACTAAAATATCTGAACTTGAACCAAGAATAAAATAATTCAAATCCGACCCGAAGTTTTTTACCCAAACCCGACATCGGGCGGGGTCGGGTGTGGATTTATAATTTTACCAGACCCGACTCAAACCCGAATATTTTATAACTTAAAAGCCTATCTATGGATATAATGAGCACTCCGTACAATCTCTTGACAAAGTGCTACTATATCAAGTATGCCTTTTATAATCTTTTTTATAATTCCTTAATAGAAAATGAGACAAAAAAAGAGACCCAAAAAAATTAGATTTAATCTTTTTAAAATTAGTGGGGTACATCGAATTGATTATTGGTTAAAAGTCGGGTTCGGGTTTCGGGTTGAAATGTCGGGTTTGGGTCAGGTCGGGTTTCAACTTTCAACTATTGAAATGTTTTAAATTTTTACGATACCAAGTTAATACTTACGTCTAAAAGGGGATGCAGATCTGGACGGATTTAGGGTGTTACATGAAAGGTAGCAAGTTGGAAACAATCTGGTCAGACTAGATTCCCCTGCACCAACGGGCAGATTCAAGCATCCTAGCCAAACACTACACGCCAAGAGAAATAGTTACAGAGCCTAACAGCCAGAGAAACAGTTACATAGCCTAACACCCAAAGAGCCATCGCCTCTTCACATGATTTCCACGTGACCAGGCATGCGTGCCTGCCATCCTGCCCCTACCTTCACTATAAATGCACTTGTAACCCTCTGTAGAGGGGATCTGAATTCTATCTCTCTAGAGCATATTGTGTAATTTCTCCCAGTACGGATACTTAATAACAATTGGACTGCAGGTGTTCCCACCTATAGCCCTCCTAGTCTATCTTCATTTCTTGAGTCCTCTTGGTACCTAAACTCAGCAAATCATCCTAGACCCGGTCTAGAGTAGTTTGCCCTGGTGGTAATTTACACCATCATTTTTTGCGCTGACTGTGGGACTGTTAGAATTTTCTTTGTCTGTTTAGAGGAAATTCACTCACGAAAAACAACATAGCAACCATGTCGACGAGCCACCAAAATGCAACCACTAACTCTATCCAAGGACAGGCTTCCTCTTTCATTTTTTTCTCTTTCATTAAAATACTTTTACTTTCTATTAAAAAATCACTTTTAGCCCTACTTTTTCTTACCCTACCTATCACATCATATTTTTTTGATAATCTATCTATCACATCTTACTTTTACTCATCACATGAAGGACAAAATTAGAAGTCAACTACAATTTAACACTTCCTTAATTTGGCACTTGGTCAAAATGGGAAGTGTTTTCAAGAACATAGGGAGTAACATTTAACTTATGCGTCGCACAAGGTTAAATAGTAGATTTTCAATTCTATAACTTCTCTTCAATTTTTCTAAGGCTCTATTCTTTTAAATTTTAACTATTAGAATCGGTTTGGTTGGGAGAAAAAAATATTTTTTTCAAAAAAATTAATTCTAATATTTTAATGTTTGGTTACATAAATGGTAGAAAATCATTTTTAAGGAAAAATATTGTCTCATAATAGCAAAGAGAAAATATCAATTTATACCAACTCATCGAGTCTTCTCATTTCATGATCAAAGAAAAAAAATCTTCTCCCCACCCATCCGCCCCTACCCCCGCCTCACCTTTTCCCAAACCCTAGAGAATTGAGTTCTATATTGGTCTCAAAATTATACTTGCTAAAATATTTTCAAATTATCTCAAACAATCTTTATTTTTATTTAAATATCACAAATGTACTTATTTAAAAATTTCCTAATAATAAATAATGAAAAACAATATTTTTTTAGGATGTCATTTTCTAAAAAAAGGTTTTCTAGGAAAAATATGGGGAGGGGGGAATAATTTTTCATGAAAATCATTTTTCCTTAAAAATAAATTTTTAGAAAGACTTGTTTTCTCCACCAAATATTGCATCCAACTCTTTCAATCTTTTTCAACTTCTAACTCTTTTTAATTTCTTCCATTTTTTTTATTTCTTCCTAACTTCTTTCAATATCTTGCAACAATGAACTATACTTTTCAAATCCAAAAAAAAAAGATGTTAAACCTTTACTAATTTTCCTTTTCGAAACACTTTGTCATGCAGCTCGTATTAATGAAATAAATACTATATATGATGGGTTATGACGGTTTCTTTTGTGTTGATGTTGTGTTTGTTGGAACACACTTTACGTCTATGTTGTACTAAAGTGGTGTTCGGTTTTGACAGATTTTGATAAATGTTAAACCACCGTGAATATGAAAAGACATTGAACAAACTCAAGGCGAAAAACATGGCAAAGTGATCAAGTGGAAACAAGAACCAAGAATGAAGACGAAGACTTAGAAATAGATTAGTCGGTCTTAATGTGATCAAAACCGGCATTGACTTTGTAAACTTAGCTCTCAAAGTTAAAATCATTAAAACGGTTTCATGCATCATTATAACCTTTCTCATAATTTTTTTACAAGCCCAAAACAATTGGTATTCGTTCAAACAAAAAATCATGACGTTTGGCATTCGGCTTTCAGAGGTCGCGTTCGGCTTTCAAAAATCGGCATTCAGCTTTCGGAGGTCGCGTTCGGCTTTCAAAAACCGGCATCCAGCTTTCGGTTATCGGTGTTGGTTTTGTCGTCCGAATCAACCAAGTGGTTTTTAATCTTTTATCATTGATTTTTACTTCTGGGCACATTTAAATAGTTCTGCAACAAAAACATGTTAAAAACTACCTTTCGTTTTTGGTCTTTTGGCAAAAACCATGTGAAATGGATTAAACTTGGTTAGCTATGGGTTTTAACTTAATGACGTGGTTTTTAAGATATTACACTTGGTTTCTTAATCAAATGCATTAAATAAGTGATTCCAACAATTGGTTTTCAAATTGGAGAACATTGATTTTTGACATTGACTTTCGGCGTTGACGGGCTAGCCATGGTTCTGGCAAACCAACCCCAACAACGATATTGAACATGCAACATCGATGTTGAGGTTGCACCTGAAAACCATGGTTTGGCAGAAAATTTTCCAATATCGATGTTAGAAGTTGAACATCGCTGTTACACCAACCCTAAAACATTCCAATAGCACTTATAAGAGCGATATAAATGTTACTACATCGATGTTGTGATCAAAGCTAAGAAAATTGAGTGTTGGCAGAATGTTTTTCTACAACAATGATGGCCCAGCAACATCGATGTTAGGCCATTTTCTTCCTTTGACAAAACAACCCTTAACAACGATGTTCACTTGAACATAGATGTTGGCACCTGACGGTTGGAAGGAATTAAAGGCTAAATCTTTCCTTATTTAAAAGTCAACTCATCCAACAGCGACGTTCAGGTTTAGAGGCTACTATTGAGAGTGACCACTACACGCAGGAAAACAGAAGGAATGATGTAACGTATTCCTGGCAGCAGATGGGATGGGATGAGATTGTCTAGACGGATGTGATGATTTGAATAATAATTTCGAAAAGACACAAATTAATTATTTGTGATTGTCATGTAACATCTTTTATTACACTTTCGCAACATTGAAAACTCCGTATTATTTCTGTTATGAATAATATTATTTATGATAAATAAGATGTGTTTGAAATGTTTTAAATTTTACGACTACCAAGTTTATACTTTAGTCCGAAGGGGCTGCAGACCTTGGACGGATTAGGGTGTTACACATCATCCCTTCCTCTCACAGATAGCTCCTCTCTTAACCACTTTGCCTCAATCCCCATATCCATCATTCGGCCAAGATCTCTTATTTCTGGAACATAATTCCTCTCAATCTTCGCCCTCCAATTCCGCAGCACAATGGGGGCATAATCTCTCCCTAGGGAGGGGTGAGCGTGGTACGCAATTTGGTTCGTACTGATACCGTATTAAATATTTCGGTTCAGTATGAGATTTTACATCGTATTGATCCCGTAGTATCACTTCGGGATGACTTGGTTTTGGTTTCGGTAAATATTGGGATGAATATATATATATATATATATATATATATATATATATATATATATATATATATATATATATATATACGTGCCTAGTTACCTAGTTCAATGCAAAAATACTTATAAAACTTAGTTTATTTTTACTTCATATTTGACAAACAAAAAAGAAAGAATGATAACACAAGCATTTTAAATGTTTGTTAATTTTTTAATATTTATCTACAAAAAATTAAAATTCAAATAAATGATTATATAAATAAAATGTTATTTGTAACTTATCTATACTTGAACCAACTTTTTAAAATCAATTTATTTTTTTATTAAGAAATATAAAAACATTGTTGTTTCTATAATATATTTGTATATATGTTCGCTTCGGTCGATATGGGAAGTTACCTTGTACCGATCCTAAATACCGGAACAACCATTTGATTCGGTGCGGCATGATTCTTTTCCGGAATTTTATCGGTTCGGTATTTTTTGATTTAGTAATCTCAGGTTTTTTGAGAAATTTCGGAATTGATTCGTTACTTGCTCACCCATATCTCTCCCCATGCCCTAGGACTCCACAAACAAAGCAGAAAGTATTGTACCTAGTAAATGATAACTATTGGTAATTAATAACAAAATTAAATGATTTAATTAATTGTATTAATTTATAATCATATCAGCCCATTAGGCCTGATTACACATCTCTTACACTTAGACCATGTGTTGTCATGGGGCTTCATGGGGGCTTGACCACCGCCACATAGGTGCCATGTGGCTTGGCCCTCCCATCAAGCCCCACCACTTGTAGGTACGTAATGGCGGGGGGATTGAGGTACGTAATGGCAGGGGGCTTGACGGGGCTTGACCAATTGTTTTGGTTTTGTTTTATACATAATATTTTTTGTAATCATATAAATTAAAATATTAATTTAAACATACTTCGAACGGAAAAAAATACGAGAAGAAAAAAGATACAACGATTAAAACAATAAAGGGGAAAAAATACAAGAATAAAAACAATACATTGAAACCCAACGGGAAAAAATATAACTAGTTGTCCATGTTCCATTTACCCCGGATCTTCTCCTTAGCCTGCTCAGCATCATCTTTAACTCGCGCCGTCAAATGATCCGTTGGAGTCCACAACATGTGCATGTCATTGTTGTATTATTTTTCTTGTTAGAGAGAAACAAATTTCTTCATGTATGTTGATATCTCGTCCAACTTCTCTTCCAACTTGCTATTACTCCCCGAGGATATCAAACATTTTCCTCGATTGTTGCAACCGGGTGGGCGGCGAGGTTCGGGAGGCATGGGGTACTCCTCGTCATCTTCATCAGAGTCGTTCAAAGATATTTCGACTCTAGATGAGCAATGGCCCGAACCCACGTCGGTTGACGAATATGTCTTTGACCTTTTTGACACTTGAAGTCTCGGGACGGTATGCCACTTCGCAGATTCACGCATGACTTCCCATGCCTTGATACTCATGAACGCGCCACGCTCACGAGCGTATTGGGTCAACGCCTCATCCATTTTGGCCACTCTTTCGTGACCTATTCACATTGTTCCAAATACCGCAGAATTTGGAAACTTTTACATGCCTCGCCACTTACTCGAGATCATGTCGTTGGTGCGGTGTTGGCAGCGACCCATCATCTCAAAAAATTGACTCCGAACACGAGTCTAAAACTCTGACGATGTTTGATTGTATCCTAAAAAAGAATAAACTTAAGTTGTTAGGAAAACAAATAAAAAATAAAAACTGAAAAAACTAAAAAAGTTAAAAACTAAAAAAAATAAACCCATACCAATATGTGGATCTTCGGAGGTGTCAATGTATGATCTGGCAAGTGCAACCTCTTCCTCTTTCGCCCATTCGGTGAATTCAGGGAATTTGGATTATTTGGATCGATTTGGGGTTGATAATAATTGAAAAAAGTACTATGATACGGAAAATTTGGGTGATTCGGATCCATGATATACAAAAATAGAATTGAAGATGAATGAAGAAGAGATGAAGATGATGGAATTTTTGATTAATTTATAGGGAAAGAATTTTTTTAATATAGCCAACATACTAAAAAATGGATGTTGGCAATGGCGGGCAACGCCCGTGGTCGCCTTTAAGGCCTCTCCGCGCTCCGTGTGTCGCCATGGTCACGGCATGGGGGGGGCGTTACTGGCCAATCCACAGCAACGATAAAGCCCCATAACACATGGTCTTAGACAACTCTTAGTGGAATGACGTTTTAAATGAATATTTTGGTGCTTTCAAATGAATATTATGTATAATTGTTATGAAAAAAAATGAACAAATGTCCAAAAACAAACATTAAACAAATCTGTGAAAATATATTTTTCAAATTTCTGAAAACAAAATTTCTCATAGGGTCTGTTTGGGAACAACATTAGCGATTAGCGTTAGCGTTTTGAAAAGGCTATGTACGAGCAGCGTTTAGCGTTAACGTTTTCAAAGTAATTTGCACCGTTAAAATTTTATCCAAATCGCTAATGCTATTCCCAAACAAACAGGCGCCCATAATTGAAAATGAGTATTGGGCGTTATCCAAACTTTTTTGTTTTAAATTTAGAAATCATCCTAAATAGGACTAAAACATAGAGAAAAGTACTAAAATAAGACTTTCATGTTTTTTTCCCGGAATAGGACTTTGCACTGTGGTAATGTGACTTTGCATTGTGGTAATGTGGCAGTGTACATGTGCAAATTACTATACTTTCTTGGTAATGTATATGACCATGTTTGGTAATGTAAGTCCTATTTTGGGAATAAAAATATGGAAATCTTATTTTGGTATATTTTCAATGTTTTAGTTCTACTTTGGTCTTTCTCCCTTAAATTTGAGGGGAGTATCAATTTATAAATTACTCCGTATAATCAACCACTTTTCAACCAAGAATCTAGAGAGAGAGAGGATATGGCGTTGAGGCGTGCAGCAGCAAATGGGCTTCTTCTTCAGGCACTATCTTATCCTGGGAACTCCTCAGCTCTCACCCGACACCTTCATGTAAGTCATCCTATCCTCTCTTTTTCAGTTACATTAGCGAATATGTTTCAGGGCATTAATTCCGTCTGCCGGAAAACGCACAGGCATCTCCCGGCAGCAAAAAGATCGTCGGAGTTTTCTACAAAGCTAATGAGTATGCTTCTCTCAACCCCAATTTCGTCGGCTGCGCGGAGAATGCTCTCGGCATCCGCCATTGGTTGGAGTCCCAGGGCCACCGCTACGTCGTCACTCATGACAAAGACGGACCCGACTCCGGTAAGATCCACTCTCTCCTCTGCAAATTCAATTCCTCCAGAGAAACATAATCCGTGCGTTCTGTTTGTTTGATCCGATTGACAGAGCTGGAAAAGCATATTCCCGATTTGCACGTGTTGATCACCACTCCCTTCCATCCCGCCTACGTCACTGCGGAGAGGATTAAGAAGGCGAAGAATCTGCAGCTCTTGCTGACCGCCGGAATAGGCTCGGATCACATAGATCTCAATGCAGCGGCGGCCGCCGGACTCACGGTGGCGGAGGTCACCGGAAGCAACGTCGTCTCAGTTGCTGAGGATGAACTGATGCGGATCCTAATCCTGGTCAGAAATTTCCTGCCCGGACACCATCAGGTCATCAATGGAGAATGGGATGTTTCCAAAATCGCTTACAGAGCTTATGATCTGGAGGGGAAGACTGTGGGAACCATAGGAGCAGGTCGGATTGGACGGCGTTTGCTTCAAAGATTGAAGCCTTTCAACTGCAATCTTCTCTACCACGACCGTCTTAAGATGGATCCTGAATTGGAGAAGGAGATTGGTGCCCATTTTGAGGAAGACCTAGATGTGATGCTGTCCAAATGCGACATTATTGTCATAAACACCCCTCTGACAGATAAAACCAAGTAAAAATTCAACTGATCGCGCGCGGCCTTCCTCTTGATCTTTTGTTATTGCCTTAGAAATGTGTTCTCAAAAGGCTTTTGCGTTATATTGTGATCCAGGGGAATGTTTGACATGGAGAGGATTGGGAAGATGAAGAAGGGAGTTTTGGTGGTGAACAATGCTCGGGGTGCAATCATGGACACTCAAGCCGTTGCTGATGCTTGTTCCACTGGACACATTGCGGGTATTTTCAATCATCTCTTCATCTTAAACTTCCAAATCTCAGCCATCATGGGATAAATATGACACTACAAATTAAACCAGCCAGCCACCTTTTACTATTCTGATCTTCATATTAGGTTGAACATTTGGTATAGAACCCCAAACAATGCACAAATATCTACATAACAAATAACATTAGGATTTACAATTTAGCTGAATCCAATAGTCTCCAACCCTACAATGTAAATCTTGTCTTGCACCTTTTGAGCTCCTATCAAGTTGACCGTTTACAATGGAACTCCAATTAGTGCACAATGCAGTATTTACAATGTACGCGGAGTTAGTTACAAGTGATGTATACTTGTATAGTTTACACTTTGTAACTACTCTTTCAATCAGGTTGAACTTTCATGATAGAACCTCAAACAATGCACAAATATCCCCATAACATTACATGATTTACAATTAACTCAATTTCAAAATCACGCCCCTTAAACCATACAAGGCACTTTTTTTCGCATTCAGTTTGGCAGTGTCCGAATACACTGGTTTTCCTATTTCTCTTTTTACATATAGGCTACAGCGGCGACGTATGGTACCCACAGCCAGCTCCTAAGGACCATCCGTGGAGATACATGCCAAATCAAGCCATGACCCCCCACATTTCTGGAACGACCATAGATGCACAGGTATCATATCAAACCCTTCTTCAACCTTGTAATGTGTTGCTGTCTAAAATTATACGTGATCAGAATGCGATTTGATGAGCTTCATGAGACATTTATTGAAACGTGAAATGGTGTAGCTGAGGTATGCCGCGGGGACTAAGGACATGCTAGCAAGGTATTTCAAGGGTGAGGATTTCCCTGCCCAGAATTACATTGTCAAGGACGGAGAACTGGCAAGCCAATACCGCTAAATTGCTTCCTCTTTGTTGGCTGTTTTTTCTATCTGTAATGATTACGACTCGATGAAACTGCATTTTCTTTTAACATCTGTAATAATGTGAGAAGAACATTTCTCTTTCATGGGCTCTTTCCCGTACAGTGTGATCCTGCACTAGCAGCAGCAATAAGAAGCTAGTTAATCCCATACATTTGAAAATGATCGTGCTTTGTGTGACATTTCAGCGTTTTGGAAGCATTTCCGGGGATGGCATCATTCTTGGAACATCGGGCACCATATAATTTGCCATTTTGTGCGGCTCTATGGTGATGTTAAAATGAGTTGTACCAATAGGTCTGTCAATGGGTTGGGTATAGACTCGAACCCGTACAATACTCGTAATTTTTTAGAGAGTTTAGGATTATAAAAAATATCGATTACCCGTACCCAAATTTGTACCCATTATTTTTAAAAAATAAAGGGTCGGGTATAGAACAGAAGTCCCAACCCATTTAAAACCCGTACCGGTTAAATAATAAATACTCCGTAGATAATATTAAAAATTACAAAATCCTACCCCTTTTCTTCACTAACTCCCCTTCTTCGCGGGTTGTGTAGCTTTCAAATTTATTTGTATTTATTTCATCACTTTAGATGCATGTACATGTTGGTTTATGAAGTACTATAAAATAAATAGTTTGGAATTAGTTGTAATGTTAAAAAAAACATTCTTGTAACATTAATGAATGTGACAAGAAGGCTGATTATGAATATAAGATTTTGTTGTAGATTTTTGGTAAAGGATGATTTTTTTACAGTACTAGTCTTATTTTTATTTGTATTCAATTAAAATGTTTTTCATTTATAGTATTTTCACTAATTTTTTTCCAATTATAGAGAAATAAAAGACGTCAACTTTTATCACGGTATACCCGGCCCGATACCGAGACTCAATGGGTCAAATCTAGGATTAAACTTCAAGACCTATCAGGTAAACGGGTACGGGTCAGGATTAATTTTTTTTAAAGGGTACGGATATAAACTATTATAGACCGGTCCGAATCAGACCCATTAACATGCCAACATACGGAAGTAATTCTGGCATTTTGAGAGGGGGGGGGGGAGTGTGCAAGAAAACTATGGTGATGTCAAAATGAGTCAATGACTTTTAAATTTATATAAAACCTTTTATTTTTTAGGGTATTATACCAATATCCATTCGCCATTTTATGTTAATAAATTAAAAATAAGGTTATAAAACTTATAATCTTTAATTAAAAACAAAGCTTATATAAAATTTTAAAACTACTCACATTTTCCCTTATAATACTTTTCAAAGACAAAGATTTTTATATATGATAAAATTAAATGAGGATTATTATTAAAACAAACTTTTATTTCAAAAATAATATCATATCTAATAATATAAAAAAATTAAATAACACATACCATATACAGAGTATTAGAAAATTAAAAAATAAAATTATATAAAAAACTTAAAAAATTTAAAAAGTATGTGAATCAATGCAAAGCACGGGATTAAGATTATTTTAAAAAAGAGTGGAGTGAAATTAGTGTGGGGTGAGATTAGTCTTTTGGTAGGGTGTGACTATCACCACTCAAAACAAATTTCCTTCCCACAATTATAGACTTTATATAACGTTTGGGTACATTACATTTAGTATTTGACTATTTTTTCTTTTCTAGTTTGGGATCAGAAAAACTCATTTTAAATGGTACTCCAAAAGATGTTCCACACTTCCACTAATCATCTAGAATATGAAATTTTGTCCCTCGGTCCATTTATGTCACCACTAATTTTATAGATCTTATAATGTAGTTTTAAAATATGTAAATTTTATTTTTTAATTCTATACTATTTTTCATAAAAAATAATTTGAAAACAACGTCAGTCAAACATCGTAAATCGAAATCGAAATAGACGATTTAATTGGGACAAAGGGAGTAGGTTTTTTTTCTCTAGGACATCATCCGGATCTACTTTCAAGGCTTCCTCCTCCAGCCGCCATCTTCTTCCTCCAACGCCGACGGTCTCCGCCTCCAGCCTCATAAGACACATCACGGATCGCAGTCATCACCGCCTCAACCTCGCCGAGTTGTCGTGATCAGATTTACTGCCATGCTCGGACCAGTTTATCCACCTCCCTCGCTGGGCTTTTCACCGGAGGTAGCAGAAGTTTCTTGGTCAGACTTTGTATATCCCTTAAGATTTGGGTGTGCCATTTTTCCACCTGCAGACGCCAAGGGGTGAAATGTTCCTTATTTGGGTTTTTTGAGTTTGCCTTTTTTTTTTCTTCTCGTTTTCGATTTGCAGCGACAACACCAGACACTTTATGCTTTGGATCTGTTGGCTATTTTCAAGGAGATCTGTGGGAAGAAAGTACTAGTATGGAGTCTCATAGAATATTCTCGATACTCAATGAAGAAACCTGCATGGGCAACTCTACTGGTCTCAGAGATGGAATTTGAAACATGAGACCCAAGATCGAGCCTCACCAACAAAAGTGTTGGAGCAACCTCTCAAAAAAATGAGGAGAGCTCCTTGTGCACAATGAGCACTGGTTCCAGTCTCTTTTCCCGGTAAAATCACTATGATTTATATCCTCTCACAATCCCGTCCCGTTGAGTAGGGGTGAGGGATGCCCGGAGTGAGCAATTTCACCTTTTGGAACATGATACTCAATTAAGAGGAAGGGTAAATTCGTAAAGTCAAAGAAAATTTCAACCTTTCTTAAGTGCATGCCAAGTCAAAATGAGAAAGAAAAGAATGGAAGGAGAGAGTAAATAATAATAATAATAATGATATGAGAGGAGAGTTCGGTTGTAGCTTTATTTTTAGTTCAGATCAATGATGGAACAATAAACAAATGCAAAAACACCCCCCCCCCCCCCCTCCCCCACCCAACTCGGGAAAAAAATGCCAAACTACATGATGAGAGCTACGTACAAATATAGTAACAAGCACTAGTTGCTTTTATTTCTCACTGCTCCCCTGTGGTTTAATCAAACTGAACCATGCATTGTTGCGATGCCAAAATACAGCCTTGCACGAAACAACCGCGCAAAGTGAAGAACCAAACATCTTCTCCACATACCGTAACGGGCGCGCGAAATCATCGAGTTTCGTCTTCAAGGTTACGGAAACCAGCTGTCAAATCCTCGTGCAGCTTCTTGAACTTGCCTATCAACACGTCTTCTCCTTCGGCAGGATCCTCAAATTTCTGTGACCTGCTCGGCAAAAAGTTCAAAGGGAAATCATAAATGGGCACGCACGGTCTGCTATTAAGTCCATTTTCTTGCCTGAAATAATAACAACTTACACCAAACGGTAAGACAGATCTCCAAGTCGGTGTTTGATCAAAGTGTAAGTAATCTTCTGACCATCCATACCAGGTCCTCGTTCAACAGCCTACATAGTACATACCCAAAATGTAAAATCAACTGTCAATAAATAATATTCTCTGTAAAAAGTGTCCTTCTCAACAAAGGTACAACTTTTAAATCATCAACAAATATACCTTAACTTTCAATTTGAGTAGTTATAATAAAAATAATAGAATTATTTTTTGAACTTGTCAATTTAAAAAAAAACATGTCATTTTTTATTTTCTAATGACCATGTTTACTGTTTAGTTAGATGATGACTACCCATAGCGTATTCTAACTTTGACATGATTTTAGTTGTGTAACATACATAATTACAAATTGTAATTAACTTTTAACATTGACATGAATTTCTGTTGTAAGAAACATTTAGACGTAATGAAACAATGACATCATTTTTTAGTTTCCATCATCGTCTTGACTCATGAGTACTGTATTATAGAAGTAAAAGTAACAAAATCAGAAGACAAATTGGTAGACGACCCATGTAAGAGACAGAGTTACATTTTCCATGATTTTGTGTAATCAATGTGATGATTTTAATCTAATAATGACATTCTTATTGCCAATCTTTGTTAAAGATTGTCATGCTTTTGTTATAATAATGCCTTTCTCAGAGTTATTTTTGTTAACTAATGTAAGAGTTTTGTTCTAACAATGTCATTATCAATTATCCTAATTTGTGATGACAATGTATCAGCAGTCCATGTGTGAAAACATCAAAAAAGAATGACATTATTTTTGCAATATAAAATAAAACACTGGCAATGTCGCCAGAGCTTGCAAACGATAATTGACAATGATGCCGGAAGTTGCAATGTGAAAGATGACAATAATTGATAAGGTTGCCTGAACGACAATGATAGCCAGCGGAAGTGGAACAACAATGGCCTGTGGTGGTGGCCATTTTTTTTTAAAGTTTAAACAACCTAGTATAATCCCAACGCTGTTGGGTTTGGGGGTCAAGATGTACGCATTCTTACCCCTGTAAAAACACAGAGGCTGTTTTCATTGGACCCTAGATGCATTGTGCCCAAAACTTCACATAAAATAGAAGTTTAATGTTCCATTTGATTTAGTGCATTATGTGTTCAAAACTAAAACATGTTTTTTTAATGGTAAATAATTTTAAGAGTAAATTCCATAATTGGTCCTTTATAATAGGGGGGTTTCCATATTTAGTCCTCTATTATCAAATATTACCCCCGTAGTCCTTTTTTTAAGGGTACCTTTCCATAAATGGTCTTTTTTTTGATCTTCTGTCGTGTTGGTGTTAATTTAAAGGCTAAAAGTATAATTTGACATCAACATTATGTTTAGTGACGTGTTCTGATATTGGTTAAGCGGATAACACAAAAATAATGACTATGGTTGTGGGCTAGGGTTCTGACGAAAGACCACATTTGTAGACTATAGTTGTAGTAGAAAGCGACTGTAATTCACAAACGACGCAAACGGAACAGCCTTTGAAATTGTGTATGACAAAAAAGATATATTATCATTGTGAAATTACACTTTTAGCTCTCAAATTAACACCAACATGATAGAAGATCAAAAAAAGGACTATTTGTGGAAAGATACCCATAAAAGAAGGATCACTTGGATAATATTTGATAATAGAGGACTAATTAGGGAAACCCCCCTGTTATAAAAGACCAATTATAGAATTTACTCTAATTTTAATAACATTATTTAAGTTTAAATGAAAGGGATCTCTTTTTCATTTTTAACTCTTGCTTAAGTAAAAAAAACATGGGAAGTCCTTTTCAGGCTCATTCTTTTGCACTCTTTTAGTCTTGGTTGGGTATTTAAACCTAACAATAATAAAACTCCTTAGTAGTACTAGTTCTTGTACTAATCGTGGCAGTAATAGGTAGTGGTGGTAGTAGCAGCAGGATAAGAAAATTTAAATAGTTATAGATTGTGGTGGGGCCCATCCAAAACTTTTTCCTCCCATCCTTGAACGGAAAGGTAGCGCAAGGTTGACTTTTTAACCTCTTTCCATTTATACCCTTCTATAATAGATATTAATTGCTGATGATATTATACTGATCAACAAAACTTGTGGGGGACTCAGGACAAGCTGGAAATGTGGCATCATTCCCTGGAATTCAAAGGCTTCAGATTGAGTTGGACCAAGACTAAATACATGAAATACTGGTTCAGTGGTGAGGCAACAGAGTTAGAAGTAGAAGTAGTAGAAGTAGAAGTAGAAGTAGAGATTAATTCTCACCCAGTGCCTAAGAAAGACAACTTTTGATATCTTGGTTTGGTCCATCGTCTTAGAGCTGCTTGGGCGAAGTGGAAACTTAATTTGGGTGTGTGAGACCAAAATCGACTAACATGAAAGGGAAGTTCTATAAGCAGACCGACTATGTAGTGGATTTGCTCAGCGGTGAAAAAAAACTCATGTTTGTCAACTTCACGTGGCAAAAATGAGGATGTTGTAATGGATGTGTGGGAAGACGAGGTTGGATAAAATTCAAAACAAGATTATTTGGGACGGGTGGTAGTAGCAATTGTGGAGGATAAGTTGCGGGAAACTAGGCTAAGGTGGTTTGACATGTGAGGCGGCGGTGTGCAGAGATCCCAGTGCGGAGAAGCTAGAAGGCTTACGGTAGTGGAGTAGGGATAGAGGTAGACCCTAGAAAAGTTGGAAGGAGGTGATTAGACAGGACTTAAGGCTTCTAGACCTCACCGAGGATTTGACCTTAGATAAAAAAATGTTTAAAGATCTAAGACTAGACTAGTTGGGTAGTCTTCTAGGCCCCAATGGTAGTGTGTTGTGGCTCTTGAATCTTGTCTCTATGTGCTCTCTGTGCTTGGGGTCTAGTGCTAGAGTTGAATTGTGTGCTTCTTCTGTCTGTCTGCTTTCTTTCTTTGCCCATAGTTTGCTCTTTATTCTTTGCTTTTACATTGTTCTCACTTAGGTCGTGCTTGTTTGTATAATTTGACTGTGCCTGAGCAGGGTCTCTTGGAAACATCCACTCTACTTTCGAGTCGGGGTAAGGTCTACATACATACGCCTTCCGCTGACCTTACTTTTTATGGTATATTAATGGATTTTTTGTTGTTTGCTATCATTAATATTAATTACTCAGTATTACTCTACCTGTCCCATGATTTTCTTCCTAGTTTTACTTGACACAATTTGTGTTGGTGGTTTGTGTAGAGGAAAGAGAAATATAATATGGACTACAAAAAATTTTCCTTAAGAAAAGTGGAAGAAAATTTTGAGGGAATCCAAATAAGTAGGAAGATGATTATGGGACAGGAGTATACTATAAGGGTAAAGTAGTTGTTATACTTATTGATACTCCTACCGTCCCAAAATAATTCCATTCTTTTCTATTTTTTATGAGTAGATTCCATAATTGGTCCTTTATAACAGGGGAGTTTCCATATTTAGTCCTCTATTATCATATATTACCCTCGTAATCCTTTTTTTAAGGGTGCCTTTCCACAAATAGTCTTTTTTTTTATCTCCCGCCATGTGGGTGTTAATTTAAAGGCTAAAAGTATAATTTTGACATCAACATTATGTCTAGTGACGTGTTCTGATATTGGTTAAGCGGATAACACAAAAATAATGACTATGATTGCGGCTAGGATTCCGACAGAAGACCATATTTGTAGACTATGGTTGTAGTAGAAAGCGAATGTAATTCACAAACAACGCAAACGGAACAACACTTGGAATTGCGTATGACAAAAAAATATATTATCATTGTGAAATTACATTTTTAGTCCTCAAATTAACTCCAACATGATAGAAAATCAAAAAAAGGACTATTTGTGGAAAGATCCCCATAAAAGAAGGACCACTGAGGCAATATTTGATAATAGAGGACTAAATAGGGAAACCCCCCTGTTATAAAGGACCAATTATGGAATTTACTCATTTTTTATTGTCCCATATAAAATTTCACTCTTCTCCTTTTTCCTGCATTGGAATGGAATATTGAAATATGTGGCTCTCAATCTTTCTCTCCATAAAAATTTCAACCATCCACTATTTACTTTTAAACAATTTTTAAAATTTCGTGATATCAAATATTGAAGTTTATCTTTGGAAGGAGGGAGTATTGTTTTCCTCCCACTTTTCTATTCAAACAAATTACAATACTCCATAACAATAATTATTACTCTACTTTGTTTCCTCTCAACTTCCAACCAAGCAAACACCTAAGAAAATTATAATTCTCTCAATTTCTCAAACTTATTTTTTTTCCTCAATTTTCCCCCCTAATTTTTCTTTCTCTAGCCAAATACAGCACAAAAGCTTTTCCTCATTCTAAAATTTCTCACTTATGTGAACAACATCCAATTATTTTAGTCTAATTATTCATGAAAACAATAGCAAAATTATGCATAATAAGTGTTAAAAAAAGAAGGATAAATGAAGAGCAAACCTGATTGGCCAAGTTGTAAAAATGGATAATGTTGCGCAACATCCAAACAGACTTGTAGAAGGGGCAGAATTTATCATATCTGCCACAAATTACAAATAACATAAAAATGAGTACACAAGTTCCGAGACCCATCAAAAGTGAAACAAATCAAGAAAGGCTTGGATGCAAGGAGGAAAACTTACGGTGTAAAAGCATTTTGTGCAAGGTAGTCCTCCCTCAAAAGTTTAGCAGTTTCCAGGGTAATTTTATCTGTCTCTGCTAAAGCATCCTTTCCAACCAGCTGCAACAACAGGAAAAAACACATCAACCATTAAGCCCAGGTAATTATATTGTTTCGGGAAAAGGGGGGGTTAGGGGTATAGCAATGAGATCAGACTGCAACTGAGCAAGGTTTCAACTTTTGAAAAATGTGCAAAAGAGACCCAAAAAGGCTAGTAAACAAAAAATGCCAAACAGCAGTTCAACTGCTACAGCAATATTTGACCACAAAGGAATACCGCTATATCAGCTCTTAAAATGTACTCCATCACTTCTGATATTTGTTGTAATAATATTACTATAAGAAAAGTAGAGACAAATACCTGCACAATTTCATTCAGATCGTCCTCCCTCTGCAGTACCTCTCGTGCTTTTGTTCTTATGTCAATAAAATCAGAATCAAACTTCTCATAAAAGGACTCCAGTGCCTGGAAGTGAGTTTTAAGGCAAGAGATTTTCTCAAGGCAAAGCGACTCAATAAGATATTCTGCTGAACTAAGTAAATTATATCAAGAGCGAAAAGACGCACCCCTGAGTATTTGGAGTAGGAAATCAGCCAATTTACTGAAGGAAAGTGCTTCCTTTGTGCCAGTTTCTTGTCCAGGCCCCAAAACACCTAAAAGTAGAAAATTAATTCCAGATGCTCTCATGCTCATATTCTTGAAAGACTAAGGCCACGTGATTGTATTTACCTGAACAATACCAAGGGTTGCAGATGTAACAGGATCAGAAAAATCACCCCCAGGAGGTGAAACAGCACCAACGATGGTTACACTCCCGGTTCTTTCAGGTCCACCTAGACACTTTACTTTTCCAGCACGCTCATAGAAAGATGCCAGCCGTGCGGCCAGATAAGCAGGATAACCACTATCTGCAGGCATCTCTGCCTGAATAAGAAAACCAAGGTATACTAACTTTCAGTCTTTCAGCCTGTTTCAAGCTGAAGCAATAAACTATGATATACGTATATAAGTATAATAATATAATGCCTACACCAAGCTATCAAATTGTGTTGGCCAATCAAGTTAAACTTTTCAGATGGAGTTACAGTAGCTTCACCCATATGATTTATAGAACATTAATGTAAGATAATTCTCAACAATGAACAATGGGTATTACTTGCACTTATACATGCAAAACAAACAAAAAACAAACTCACCAGTCGACCAGAAATTTCACGCAGGGCTTCTGCCCATCGAGAGGTAGAATCTGCCATCATACTCACATTGTACCCCATGTCTCTGAAATATTCTGCTATGGTAATTCCTGGAGTAATATTGACAAAACAATTCACCGTTAAGAACATCTAAGCATCAACATGTAAAATAAAATTCCCTCTTGAGAACTGTGAATTGGATTATAAACTTGAACATGTCAAATTATATGTTCCCTACGTTACAAAAAAATATAGTTCGACCCTAGAATGGTAAAGATGACTTTTTTTTGGGATGGAAGGAGTATGTATACAGAAAGAGTCATTTTGACAATGTTTTAACTTCAGGTAAATAGTGGACTAAACCAAAATGGCAAATTAAACTTCACATGCTTCTTACTTTCTATCAAGGTTTGAGCTCTAAATGTATCAAGAGTTTAACAGAACTAGCATCACTGTTTTTAGAGGAGTAAGGTTGTGTACATATAGGGAATATACTGGGTTTTTTGTTGTTGTACCGCAAGAAGAAAATGAATAAAAACCCTAACAAAATGGAAAGTGGAAAAAAATTGATGTGCTTTAAATGATTAATTAATGATTGGTTTTAGAAAGGTAACCAAGTCTACCTGTATATATTGAAGCCTCACGGGCAGCCACGGGCATGTTGGAAGTATTAGCAACAAGTGTTGTACGTTTCATGACAGATTCCTCTCGGCCATCCGGCAATGTCATAGTCAATTGAGGGAAATCCATGAGCACCTGAAATTAGGTACTTGGGTAAGAAAACCTACAAGTGAATGTCTAAGATTAGAAAAAAGAGAGCATGAATGTCAAATTGCATACCTCTGCCATTTCATTTCCTCTTTCCCCACAACCCACATAAACAACCGTGTCTGAGTTAGAGTACTTCGTTCATATATCAATGCAAAAAATAGAAGTCAGAGCAGCTCAAAAAGTTAATTAAATATATGAACTCTTTTGTCCCTATAATTTTATGAGAGGGTAAGGAAGCAATCATTTAAGCAAATATGTCACCTTGGAGAGAGCCTGACTAATCACAGTTTTCCCACATCCAAATGCTCCAGGAATGGCACAAGTACCACCAAGCACGGAAGGAAACAGAGCATCAAGAACACGCTGATATAACACAATGTCAAACCAATAGATAATTAAAGATGAAAACTTTGCAGAAAAAGGAAAAACATTGTGGCAGGTCATAATGGTCAAGTCATTCATTACCTGCCCGGTTAGAAGAGGAGTATCAGCAGCAAGCTTTGTGGCAACTGGCCGGGGCCTACGTACAGGCCAACTCTGCAGATACAGAGGGAGGTAACGATGAGCATCATCCTCAAGCATAGTTTTTTTTGGGGGTGGGGTGCTTTGGGGGGGGGGGGGGGNTTCAAGTTCAGTTAGTTACCTGGAGCATAGTGTATTGTTTTTTGATACCTTGAAACTCAAGTTCAAGAACAGTGTCCTGCAGAAACAAAGAGTGAGTACACAGAAGCTCATCATAAAATGACTACTAACTGGATAATGACTAGCTGACATCATTCATGTGTCCGCCTCTTCTGTCCTTTGTGCTTGGCGAGCAGAAAAGAAGGGTAAGGATGATGGATGATTTAGTTCATAACCCAAACACCATAACCATGCAGTGTGCATGATAGAAATTTGAAATGGGGTTGTAAGAGGGATAATATTTCAAAATGCAAACCTTCAATGAGTATTCGCCTGGTGGTGCAATGTATGTTATCTTCCCCATGGCATCTGGAGGGAGTGCAACATGGTGTTTCATCAAACTATTTTCGATGACGGTCTGCAAAAAGAATACATGTGTGAATACTTAAACTGTACTAATACAAACTATTTTCAAACATATAAAAGCAAATCTAAAGTGTATCACACTTACAGCATATAGGTCTCCACCCGTTAGTATGTCTCCCTCAACTGGCATCATAATATCAAAATAATAAAGTGATTAGCAATTATACAGCAAGTTTAGTAAGCACTCCATAGATCATTTTACAAAACAAAGAAACAACTGAAAAACAAAAACAAGACAAAAAAAAACTATGCTGGGCTTTCCAATAGATACCTAATTTATTTGGCTGAAATTCCCAAGGTATGTCCTTGTCAAGTGCTGGAACAGATACACCACGTGGAATATAAACATCACCAGACCTTATTGCAATGGTCTTCAAAGGCCTCTGCGTTCATAAAATTTAAAATGGGGGGGGGGGAATTATCGAGGAGTTCCTTCTTTAAGAAAAAAACACCACCATGAAACAATTGATCCCTTTGTCCCACTATTTATTGGACATGAGGGAGTAGCATAGAAATTAAGTTATATAAGATGGTGTGGTTGATATTGATGTTAAAAAGTAAGAATGAATGTGAACCACACAAAAACTATGGCATGGGACAAAATAGTGGGACAGACATAAAAGGTAAAAAGGGACAAAAATAGTGGAACAAAGGGAATAAAAAATTTGAAGTCTAAAACAATGTCAGTAGCATGGCCTAAAAACCTGAATGCCGTCAAAAATGTTCCCCAGTATACCAGGGCCTAGCTCCACTGACAAAGGCTGTAATTTCAAAAGTAAAATTCTTAAAATTAATTGTACAGATCATAAACAGAATACCATATTGATCAAAAGAAAACAAGTATGTATTCACCTTGTGGGTACGCAGAACAGGATCATTAACCATCAGCCCAGCTGTTTCCTCATAAACTGCATGACAGCATATAGTTATAAATATCTTCCATATGGTCTAGGATTTGGTATCTATCTCCATAATCTCTTTCTCATTCTTGTCTTTAACCAGGACTTCATTCAAGAACTTCTACTAGCAATTAGAATAATTTTTCTTTTTTATTAAAAAATGATGGTTTTCTTGTGGATCTTGCAAGTTGCAATTTGATCTACTCACACTAATATCAAAAGACATACCTAGTATTCACTTCCACACTTTACCAGCCAACAGAGAAAGGGAAAAGCGTGGGAGATGGATATAAAAGAGTGACACGTTCTTGGGGAAGAATAACATATTAGCATGGATTATGAAAGAATAAGACTGAAACACATACCCTGAATTGTAGCTGAATCTCCTTCCAATCGAATGATTTCTCCAATGAGATTGTCATGCCCGACACGAACCAGCTCGTACATGGCAGCACCAGCCATTCCATCAGCAACAACAACTGGGCCTGACACCTGCACAGAGAAGTTAATACTAATAGGAAAACTAGAAAAAGACACAAGCATAGTTGTTACATGCTGATTAAAACATAGTTCAGTTGCATTACACGAAGACAAGGCTAAACCACATCAAATGAAGCATCTAAGTATGCTTAAAAGGTTATTCGAAATTTATAGCATATTCTCAAGAAAGTAGTTCATTTTTGAGCTTCAAAAGCAACAACCGCAGTTCCAAAATTACCATAAAGTATGGAAAAACAAGACACAAGCAAAATGGGGCAAGCAATATCACAAATGGCTAGGAGACCACTGAGCTAGAAAAGCTTACTCCGTATGCCCCAAAAAGGTGTGCATGTTTTCATTTTTGGTCCGTCCTAAAAAAATTGCAGGTCCCTATACTTGGAAAGCTTAGTGTGGTTCACACAAGTTGTGTCTGAACTCTGAAATGGTGCTAAGAAGGTATCAATATGTGTGGAAGTAGCCTCACATTGATATTGGCAAATAGAAGATTCCCAAGTGCATGGCCAAGTACTTATAACGTCTTGGGTTGTGATTGGTATCTTATTAAGTTCAGTGGAAAACTGGAAGCATTTTGTCCATTGCTACATCCTTCCTCGTCTCTGGATGTCCATGTATCCACCAACCCAATCTCAATGAAAAAGCATGTATATCTCGAACTTACAAAAGGGACTCTGAGAGGCAGTTGTGTACCCTGCACAGGATGTCAGGGTTCGAGTTCCCTTATTTCCAACTCAATCGTTTCTGTCTCCTCTTCAATGCATAAATATGGACCACACGGTTTTCAAGTTACTCCTTTGTCCCAAAAAGATCTTTCTCCTATCCATTTTGGGACGTCCCAAAAAAAAAAATTTCCCACTTTACCTCTTCCCTTTTTATAAAAGAGTATGACGCCTAAAATAATTTATCCACTTGCTTATCTCCAACATCTCTTCAATATGTTTTCAAAAAACCTCTTAATATCCATGTCAAAGTGAGAAATCTATTTGGGAGGGAGAGAGTATTTAAACTAATCCGTTAAAAGTGACATAATAACTGCACCACAGACATACATATAAGGAACTGTAGCAGAATATATAATCAATGAAAATAGGAGCTATCTGCTATTGTGCTAGGTAAGAAGGATTAGGTCGAATCTGATTCAAAACATACACTTTTACAGGCAAGATAGGCTGTGTAGAAAGACTCGAACTGGTCGGATCAAGCAATAAATGAGAGCAAACAAGCACAGATCGAGATCAAGAAAGCGAACCTTGCGGACATAACCATACTCGCTTTCCTTTTCAGAATCCTCAAAAGTTGTCATTGGGCCTCCAAAGAGCGATGGCATTGTGGCAGATGAAAGTTGCAGTGGAAAGAGCTAAAATTCCAAGGTCGATCGGCGATGAAGCCCTCCACGATCCGATCCAATCCAATCTCGAAATAAGCTTGAGAGATAGTGATTGGCGATCGGTTAGATGTGAATTCAGGGGGGGAGGTGATGAATGATTGCGTTCGTAACTGTTGGATTTTACGCCAAAGAACGGAGCTGGATCCGGCGATCTGGTGCTTCGCTGGTTTGACTATAATTCTTATACGGAGTAAAACACATCCTATGCATGAACCATGTGTCGCAGTGACACCTACAACTTTACAACATAACTCCTATCCTATCATACATTGAAAACAATAGTCAAAAAATTAATATGGTAAAATAGATATTCTCTTCGTCCTAAAATGTTTTTCTAGTTTTTGTTTAAGAGGTATAACTGATTTTATTTTCTATTCAATTTATTTGATTGTAAGTGTGTAAAATTAAAAAATAAAATTTATATATTTAAGAACTACATAAAAGTTTTATAAAACAAGAGTTGACAAGATTATATTATTTTATCAAATAACTAATGAAAATAGGTAGAGAAAGAGATTAAAATTTGATCGTGTGAATAGTAACTGGAAAAAACATTTAAGAACGGAGGAAGTATTTTTTTTAACAGTATAATGTATAAATATCATTTTTCATAGATTTATTATTTCATTGTGACCTCCCATTTAAGAAAGTCGTCATTGTATTGCTAAGCCACATTAGAGTTATTTAAAAATCGAAGTGCAGTGATTATGGGAAATAAATATTACTAAAATGGTTAAACTAATATGTGACCTCCCATAGTACCTAATTCTATAAATATGTCGGGTTATCTTGAAACCATCACCCTCTATTATTTCCATATAGTGATGTTGGTTATCTAGAAGACATACTTTTAAAAAATGCAACATCATCCACTACAAGAAATGGACAGATTTGCCACGGAAAAAATATGTGGCAGAATCTAGAATTCCGTGGCGGATGCATAATCTGCTACGGATCAGCGAGGAAGTCAAGCTGTCGCAGAAAAGTTGTGGCAAATTCAAAATCAGCGACGGATGCGAATATCCGTGGCAGATCTGCCACGGATCTGCAACAGATTTGTTTGCGTCCTATTTTTGATATTCTGTGACGGACTTTGTTTCCGTGGCAGTTTAGCCACGGATCTGCCATGGATACTACTTTCAGTATATGCAATATTTCTGCGATGGACTTTCTTTTCCGTGGTAAATTTGTTGCTAAATTTTGAACCTGCTCCGAGGTACAGCAGTTTTCCCATTTTTTATAGGTACTGAATAAGAAACAAAACGCATTCACAATAGGGGACAAAATGCATTCACAACAGGGAACAAAATGTAGTTTTGTATCTAAATTCAAAGAGCATTAATAAAACATAGAATCTCATATAAATATAACATAATTCATCGTAATCATACGTTAAACATGAAATTCTTAATGTAAAGATGTTCTACATATATATATATATATATATATATATATATATATATATATATATATATATATATATATATATATATCTAAATAACTGCTTCAGGATGTCCTGACCCTCCTGTGCCATCATCATATCCTCGTGGAGGAAGGTTACCACCAAGTAGTTTCTTTAACTCCTCTTGGATGGTCAACGTCAAGCTCGATCTCAGATTATCAAATTCTTCGTGTAGCTTTTCATTTTTCACTCTAAGTGCTGCAATCTCCATTGCGCTGCTGCTAGTCTTGGCTAAACGTTGAGGTTTGGAAGACGGATTCATCTTCCTCATTTCATGCTCGTAGTCACCGACTCCAGGCACGCGGTTCTTGGCATTATGGCCCTCGACAAGCGAGTATCATATCTGTTGGTCGGTGACTTTAAGCCCTTTTTTTCTAGCTTCGTCCCGCAATTCCAAGAATTGAGCCTGCAACATATGAAATTTAATAATAAACAACAACAACACTCCTAATAATCTTGCATACATATCAGTATATCACACACATGTCCCCCTTTTTGTTCCACCTCTTAACCCCAAATTTCTCTTCCGTAAAATAGCGCATAATCATTGAAATGCAAGTATCAAGGTCATGGGGTACATTTCTCTTCTTTAATCTTAATTTTATGAGGCGCTCCTACAAGGCGGTGTTTCAAATCCATAATTGCAACAAAAAGAGTGATGTTTGTGATATTCTCTAGTATAATATTGGATGTGCACCAAATATAGAGTTGAAAATGCCTAACCTGTTAATCACTACGCCAAAAACATCATCAGTTGATTCACTACTGTTTATGCAAACACAGTAGTTGAAAAAAACATACTACTGCAAGTTTTTCTTGGGAACGGAACGGTAGTCTAGCTGCTATGCTTTAAAACTATTTTTCAAGTTTCAAGAAACGGTAATGTATCATTAGTTGTCTGTCTCAGTTCAAGATACAGTTTTTCTTACAACAGTTGTCAATAACAAGTTAAGAATACTCTTTTTAAACAATAGTTTGGGTTGTTATTCTAGAACTGTTTTTAAATTTATTAGAAACAGTTATCTAATGTTTGTTGTCTGTTTCATATGGTTTTTTTGCCACTGTTGTTTATAATAGGAATAGAAGACTCTTTTGGAACAATAGTCTATGAATTATGGGTAGAACTGTTTTTGAAGTTGTGAGAGACGGTCATCTATTATTAGTAGTCGGTTTCGTAAAAAAATACAGTTTTTATTGCCACAGTTGTCAATAATTAGTTAAGACTACTATTTCTTAACAGAAGTCTAGTTTCCTAGTGTATAACTGTTTTTAAACTTATAAGAAAGAGTAATGTATTAGAAGTAGTGTGTGTCACACTATTTTTTTCACAGTTATCTATAATAAGTAAAGAAAACTGTTTTTAAGAGAATTGTGCATATCAAACCTAGAACTATTTTAAAAGTTAAGAATACTCGTTTTAAATAGTAGTCTAGCTCTTAAGCCTAAAACTATTTTAAAAGTTTGGAGAAACGGTAATCTTTTTTACAATGAAAATGTATACGCTCTCTAACTTTGCATTCATACTTTCAGGCAAAATTTATACAACAATCCAATAACCGTTGTTCCAAACAATTATATGGACATGAAAAAATAAACACTTCCATTGAAAGAAAAGAAAAAGTACATGGACAACACACAAAGAGAATTGGATGGGAACTTGGCCTCCTGGCTTTGGCATGGCAGCATCACCATAACCATCCACAATAGATTCATCACCTTTCAAAGCCTTCTTTTTCTTCTTTTCTTTATTACCCGATGCTAGTTGGTTGTCTGACTTGAAGTGGCCGGTGGCTTGAGCTACTTGATTTGGCATGGCAGTAGCACTACTAGGGGCCTTTGGGCCATCTCTATTTTTGAGTCCCCAACAAAACAGCAAAGAATGAATAGTAATATGAACAGTGTAACGAAACCAACAAACCTTCAGCTCCAAAAAAAACAGCCCAGGCAGTGACCAAGACAGTGAGAAACACTCCATTTTGCCCAATTGCAACAGCTGTCTTGTCCTCTTATCTTCATGCCCCTGTCCAGACTATGGCTTTCCAAAGCATCACAGCAAACAATTCCAACACACACTCAAAACCCACCCCAAACCAAAACAAGTCAAGCACTCCAAACCCACTCAACCCCCCCAAGAGTTCAACTCAGTCACTCAAAAACTACTGCCCAAACAATCAAACAACCGTTGTTTTAAAGATTTATATGGACATGAAAAAATAAACACTTCCATTCAAACGAAA